>JAANSO010004389.1:0-10152 GCA_036507315.1 Lepidocyrtus fimetarius | reverse complement strand
ATATAAATGAAAATATAAATTAAGAAATTTTATTTTTTGTCATTTGTACTTGATTTAAAAGTGTAGAAAGATTTGTTTGGCATCACCCATTTTGTGCTAGAAAGGATAACAATGTGGTGATCAACAAAAGTCGTTAACACAGCTACGTATTTTTAGATTACTGTTTCCATATCACATGGACTTGTCTCATAAGGTGATAATTTTACAGCAAAGATTGTGATTATTGTTGAGTCTGCACAAGGTTGGATTAGATATACGTTCAATTGTTTGCAATTTTGTACGATATCAATAATTTTAAAAAAATAATAAAATTTTGTACCCAAAGTAAACTACAAAAAATTGAATTTGTAATAATGGCAAATTGATTCCTTCCTGCACAAAAGTTAATTTTTAATAAACTTCCTGGTTATTTTTTATTGTGGGGCGATACACAATAATTCTGTAAGGATTTGATTCATAAATTGCTTCAAAGCGTAAAGTTTTAAAAATATTTAGCTAAGTATTTACTAGTGGTAATTATCTACCTAACCTTACTATGACCTGCTACTTAAATGTTTACAAATAATTTGACCACTTTGTAAAAGCGTTAAGTCATTTGAACTACAAATTTTAATTTATTTAATGAATCGGTGATTGTAACGAAAATGAATGTTTTAAAAGATTTCTATGTTGTTAAACATAATTTAGAAAAAAAGTTTTTAATGTAAATACTTAGGTCCCAATATCCATATCATAGATATTAAATAAAAAAATTGTGACAATGATGCCAAAAATAGAAGAAAGTTTTTTAAATGGACATGTGGCACTTGCATAACGGAATAACAGAAAAACTAACTGCATTCTTTTCTTGAACTTATTAATATTTTTAACTTGCCATTTTTAGACTCTCGAGAGAATGCAAATATTTAAATAGAATCTTATCAGACAAATGATAAATAAATTAGGAGCTAATCCATCACTTGGCTTTATTAAAATGATTCCCCTTGAAATAAATTCAGCAAAGCTTTGCTTAGAGTGCTTCTTCCTTTAAAAATAAAAATTGTTTTTAAATATGGACAGGCTTAGGTCACTGTCAATATTTTAAACTTGTGTGGGCGATTGGGTGATTGACATCTCTTTTTTGGATTCGATTATTCTTTATCGCTTAATCAATGAATAAAATAGATCTACAAAAGAGGTACGACTCGTAATCATCTTGATTGCTGTAGGAATGCATTGAATTCATCTTTCATTTGGAATATTTACCTTGCCAGTTGAACTTGCACCAATAAACCCTGTGGATCTGTCAAACGACAACAAACTAATGACAATTTTAGTATTAAATCGGAACCAAAATCAACAACAAACATGGAATTGCTGTTTATGAATTGATTACTTAAAATAAGCCCATCTGGCATTTTTCAAGATTATGAAAATAGAATTCATCACCTACGCTATCACTAGCAAAGTTAGAAACCCATTTAAGATGTCGACTACGCGAGGAACACAACAATGCATTGTTACTTTTGAAAAAGACTTTCCCAGTTCGGACTTTTTTGTCGTTATGAAAATCAATGCCATTAATCCATTTAAAATTAAATATGAAAAATTAATAGTGTAGCTATAATAATTATACTTGATTTACAACTTCAATTTAATAAACAAGCTTAATCAAAATTTCAATTTTATTTAGGGAAAAGGTCAAATGTCAAAGTGATAAAAATAAAAATTAGTAACACCTCCCCTGGAGTGTCACAGCGGTGTGACTGTGACCGATGGAGATGAATATTTTCTGCTAATCGAAAGAGCTAAAATCAAAATTGGATAACAACGACTGTTCATTGTTCATTAAATACCATCTTTATTCATTAATTTCATAATTTATGATTCTTAAGTTTAAAAACGGAATTATATATTGTTAGGATTGGAGTTAAACGCCTACACAAATCAATTTGAATTTTTTAAACATATTTAACGGCAGGTTCGTCTTGGTAGTTGGTTGTATTGAATAATAAATAGCTAAATAGGATTTGATAATGCAAATTGTCGCTTTGTTTGTGTGTGATTGAGAAAATTTAGTGTAAAAACAGATTGTCAAAAACTCATCAACTCACTCCAGTTAGCACTGTAATTTATGCAATTTATGGAAAAATTAATTGTCTGAAGTGAAATCTGGCATGAAATCGACCTTGTCAACATCACAATCATCAGCGCTATCACTCATTCGTGCATTTAAGTACTCGTCAAAGCTTTTTAGGCCTTTGGTTGTAGGTGTTAGGTAATAAAAGACTATAAAAGAGCGAAAGTCATCAATCATCAGATCAAAGATCCCTTTTTGCTCTGACAGTTTATCAGCTCTTTGATCTTTGAGAAATAAAAGCAAGTTTACAGATTACGAAATTTCAATCACAATTTACTTAAACCACTTACAAATTACAGTGATAGACTTTTTCTCAAGATAAAAAATAGAGGAAATTAAAAGAACACACGTTTTCAAAAAGATGCTTGAAAAAGAAATTGAAAGTAAAAAATTAATAAAAATTCCAAATTATTAAAATAACCCAATTCCATTAATTTCAAATTTCTTTTCCTCCACCTAACCTACGAAATAAATTTTAAAATTGCGAATTTTAACTCATTTGGCAATCATCAAACAATTTGTATTTTGACTTCTTCTGTTTGTAAAGTTTGTTTTTTTCTGCTGTGAAGACTTCAACACATCTGTTATCGAATGAATAATATTTTGTCATATTAATAAATAAAGCAACTGAAACCACGCAGAAGTTAGTCTTATAATTGAAACAAAAAAATTGATAAAAACTTTCGTTGCCACTGATTATTTTGATTCAACTTTACAATTATCGAGTGCGTCTCTGTCCTGTGTACATTTATGCTATTTGTTTCATTTGAATAAGGTGACTAATTTTCGACTCACAGGAACAAAGCTGTGAATACGGATTAGTTTTTCCGCAAACGAAACATACTACTTGGCTACTTTTCTTGCGTAGTTGCGTAACAAAGTTTAAAATGCTGCAAATTAAAAACAAGCGAACTCTCCTACGGCATTTTGCGCACTACTGCTGGGTTAAACAAATTTTTATCAAACTTCTGTCCCTTTTCAATTTTGTAAATTTTGGCTTGATCATAATTTCGATTAAAAATACTTTCTTTTTCAATAAAGAATTTATTTTCTAATCTGATTTTTCTGACGAAGAGGGTTTTATCTCTCAAAAGTAATATCTTTATGTAATCACTAACTACGTAATATGATGAGAATATTAGCAAAATAATTTTTGCTGTCCTTCAACTGAAGCTTGCCGTTTGCAGTTTTGCGATTTTCCGTAATTTTTAATTTCAAAAACATACACACAGAAGACAAAATTCGGAGTCTATTTTAATTTTTTTAAAAGTGATTTTTTATATTTCAAAGATGAAGAATTGGCCGTGCCAAAATCAATGAAACTAATACAAAGCTAAAATCACGAAACAATTTCCTGTCTCTCTCTGCACATCCCGTTCTCTTTTTAAGATATTGAGCTTGACACGGCTTGAGCTATATTTTTTGCAGAGCTTCCCCTATTTGAAAGCCAGTAGGAAGTGTTGCCGTGTCAAGCCGTCACTGTCAACACGTTTGCAAAGCTTGCTGTATGAAATCTAGGTTAAAGGTAAAATTTTATTTGCATTTCCTACCTTCATTACGTTACGCAATTAGTAGCAAATAGGACGTTATATAAAGCTTTGTTGTGTTTTATTTCATTTATAGTTTGATTGTTTCAAGCCAAGCTAAAAATAATTAAGCCATAATTTTTTCCTATACGAACAACTAATGTCAAACTTTAAACGGGAAAGGCTCCTGGTTCTAAACTTATGAATAATCACAGTGCAAGGTCACAGGATAAAATGTAATTTGAGTTTATAAAACATTGTTTACTTAATAAAAACTTGAAACAATTCTAAAAAAGGAGACAGAAGCTTTATCTAGACCAGTTTAGAATATTCAAGCTCTAATACTGATTTGGTAAAGTTGTAGTTTTTAATTAATTGTAGGTAAACATATGTAACATTTTTATTATTACTTTGGTTAAATTTATTTTATTGTGTACCATTTCATATTTTGCTATATAATATGGGCACGTGCTCAATTTTATGAGAAACAGCGGGGAGAACAACGCAGGAGGAAAAATCATGAAGGGGTGGAAAGGGATGACTGTTTCATTGATATTAGAAGAAACGGAAAATTCTTTAGAAAATCATAAAAACTGAGAGGACAAACTCGTCACTTTATCAATTAATTAAAATAGAGTGACATACTTTAATAAATACAAAATAGGCGGCCATTAGTGGAAATAATTGAGCAAATTTCACAAATCAATCAAATCAAAATCAAATTGCACATAGTTTAAAGTGTACTAATTAAAAATACGCAATTTACTTGAAAATACAGCAAAATATTTTCAATATTTTAAAATCTAAACTAAATTTGATTTAAAGGAACAATGTGTCATTTTGCTTTTTTATTAATTAAGATTCCATTAAAGAATTAAATTGGGTACTTTAACTGCTATTACTTCGGGTCACTTCGTGGGGGTGTTAAATAAGTAATTTTTGTGTAGAAAACCAAGTGACTATGTAACACGGTAGGACGCAATTGTAAAAAACAAAAATTCAACCTGTTTGAATTTGTCTTTAGTGCCAATGAAGACATAATTATTGAGACGTGACATGATCAAAGTTGTAAAATGGTGAGTAAATGAAATCTTGATCAAAGCGGCATCCATGTAGATGAAAATGATTCAATCTAAAGCAGACATGCTCAAACAGATAAATGATGCGGGAATACCTTGAATAAATTACTTTTCCAATATTTATTAAGTTTGGTACACCAAACAAGACTTTGATAAATTATACCAGAAAAGGAAACACTTATAAACAATTTAGTTTCTCGGGTGAAATAAGAAGAGTAATCCAAGCGGGTTAAATGATTTGAAGCGTGCTCCACTTTATTACTTTAACAAAGTAGCTCTGTATTGATGGATCGAAATGGGTGCTTTTAAAATTGGAGTTAGGTCCAAGTAAGGAAAGTGTCTTCAATCAAGTTTAAGTGTAATTTTCTAAAGTTTCCTTTTCGGTCTCTTACCGACGCAGCGGCAGCACACTGCAAAACAATGCTCGAACTGTTGATGGCTTTTGTATGACTTTTTCTACTGTGTTTGCCGATTCAGTTTCAGGAAAACAAACTCAATTTTGACAAGGCAGGCATTCTTAAAATCTGTCTATTTCCACCTTTCTTTTAAGGGTTTAATATCCAACTGGGGCATGTCAGTTTAAATGTCGCATTGTCCCATCCTTATTTTATTTTTCAAATTTGCTCCTTCATCTTAATCAAAGATATTTCATAATTTACACTTGATGATTTCAGTTGACTAATAATTATTACGGTGATGATTTTGATAAGATAAAGTTATTTATAACCACCGGTAGTGATCGATAATGTGAGAAGTTGAGCGAAAATTTGCTTTAATTGAAGTTACTTCACTTTTCTGAGGTTAAGTAATTAAAGGGATGGGCAGGGCAGAGGGTAGTTAAATTTTTATACAGGTCAATTGCAACTTCATTTTGTCACTGTCGTTGCATTTTTATTATTATTAAATGAAGTTTTTAAATAAAATATTAATTATTACGAAAGTCGTAACCAGAGTAAAGTCCTTGAAAAACAGTCGAGTGTATTTTAAAGACTTATAACATACTATCTTTTATAACCATAATTTAAACTAATTATTGTATCAGTTTGCGGCGTACAATTTAAAAAGTCCTTTTCCTCCTATTTGGTTTAATAAGGTATGATTTACTAAAAAAAATTGCCAAGAACAGCAGCCCAATTTTATATTATAAAGTTCATAATAACAGTCAACACACGTATTAGAAAATATTTTTTAAAATCTTTATTTATTCAAACTCATAATTCACAAGTAAAACCTAATCAAGACTAAGCAGCAAAAACCATTTTGTATTTCGGTTTAGACGAAAGGCGAAGGAATTTCTTTTTCTTTTTTACTGAAAGGAGATCGGTGAAAGTACTTTTGTTGTGTTTTACCCCAGAGTGTAGGCAGGATTTGACAGCGCCAGTTGTCCGCTTCCGTTCTGCAGTAGCTGAGCGCGTTTTGATATCCAGTGGATTGAATGAAAAGGTCTTCGCTCGTCATTTGAGAGAGGGAAAGGTCACATTCAAGGTCGATTTCAAATAAAAGTGGTTTGTCCCTCATCAATGTACAAGCCAGGATTACGTCTTCCGTGTCGACGCTTTCGATTTGCAGAGCTCCTTTTAAAATCATTCAAGAACATTGATTCATAAAGCGCAAATAATTATAATTGAATTATTAAGAACTAATCACACCTGTAAAGTCTAACCCACTTTCATTAAAACCGCAAACCATTCTTGTTTTTAAAGACCATGGCTGACAAGGGGTAAACATGCTGAGGATTTTTTCTTCCCCGTGGGGCAATTGGGTAGAAAACACCGGCAGCAGAAAATGGGATGAATAAAACCTAAGACCACATTATTCAAGTAACGCGACCTAAAATAGTTTAGATTAGAAATTTATACAGCTTAACAACTAGATGGAATCTCAGTTGCAGTTTCTTTGCATATATTACTGTAGTATGTACAGAATATCGAAATGTTTGGAAGATTTTATCAAAGAATAGCTAATCCTCTTTTATTTCTTGCATCAGGCTTTTCTGTTTTTTACTTTGCTTTGCTCTAAACATTTTGCTATTAAAAAACGTGAGAGCCTTCTGGGTAACGAAATTGATAAAGGAAAGGTTCCTTTGTAATTGAAAATAGCAAAATTAAATGTAACCATCATCATTAAATTTTTTTACATGGATTATGTTACGATTACATTATAGTTTATATTGTAAAAATGTTTTTGCATTTTGCATAAAATGAACTAATTCTAAGTTTGGTTTTAAGAATGAAAAAACCCAATCCACATCTATTGATGTTAACTGGTTAACGTGGAATTAGTTTGTTTACCGGCACCAATCTATTAAAAACTCATTTCACATGCCCTTATAAAAATAAGCCACTCTGTAGAAAGCGCTTTCCTTGAATGCACAAAATAAGATAAAACGGTTCATTTACGGAATTTAATTGGCTGTCAATCCAATCTCTAAAGCATATTCAATGAAGGGAAATGGAAACTCGGACATTGGGTTAGTCTTAAAAATCCTCACTATCATTTAATAACAAACCTGTGCCATTTTTAAAGATAACAACGGACATTATAAAATAACAGTTAATAAACGTAAAGTGATGTAAAGTAAAATGAACGTATTTTTGAATTTCTCTATAAAAAACAAAGCGGACTTAATAGCAGACATTCTTGCATACACCGTCCTTTTTAAAATCCCGTTTTAAACTTAAATCCCTTCTGGGAGGGTGAAATGAGATGAATTTAAATAAAAAGAAACCCTTTCTCTATAATTTACGAGCCGAGACGGATCCTCAGCAAAGTTTTGAAGTTTAAAACAGTTCCTATGAATAAATCCTATTTTACCTCTCAAATTGGGTAATTACCCAATAAAAATCTGCATGTTAGAATCACGTTCTTTTACAGCAAATAAAAATGACAAATGTCAAGAAAAAACTATTTTAGGTACCGAAATGTAACGTAACATCTCCTTTTGCAATTTAAGCCCTCCCCGTCAATTTTTCACTTCCTTTGAAACATCCCTCCCATCCCTAAAACAAACCCCATACTTTTTGTGTCTGTTTTGTGTCATTCATGAGCTTGGAATTTTACTTTATTTACATAATTGTACGGTGTTGTCAAAGATTACGAAATGAACCGTCTATTTATCATTTTAAAATCCTTTTTAGCTTTTGCCGACAGATCTTTTTCTATTTTACGCAATTTATTTAAATGCGAAGTGTCATTGCTATAATGACACTTATCAAATCTGTACTGAAGGGGAGAAGTGAAATACACTCCTTCCGTTTCAACACCTTTTTTCTAAAGATGCATAACATTGAAATGCCTACTTTAATTCCCATCCCTCTCCCCTCATTTACATTCCTTTGCGAAGGACAATCCATCCAGGAAGGAAATTTTGACGAAAGATAAAGGAAAAACATTAAAATGAATGCTTTTTAAAGATAGCAACGAGGGGGGCATCCACTTATTAAAATAAATTGTTGGTGTTGCAAGGAAGAAACCAAAATAAGGCGATTGATAAATGTAAAAATGGATCTAAAAATAATTTTAAAAAGTATCACTTGTTGCCAATTTAAACATTTTAAATTCAGTAGACACAGGAAATGAGTCTATCTTAAATTTGTAATAAATACCAATTTTAAGAAATATCAGAAAGGCACTGAAAACTAATTGAGATGTTCACATATTTTCAAAAGGAAATTCTCTCAATCTTATCGACAGTGATTACAACTTGTTAGCGCTGATTATTTCTTCAACAAAGCGTATAATTATCAAGAAAAATTCCCGTTTCCGGAGAACTGCAATTATTTACCGCATTTGTTTCACGCTGACCCACGGTTTTTCTCAATTATCTCCAACTATGTATTTGCTATTGGTATATCTTTTGCAGTTCTCGCAAGGGTCACCCAAGACGAAGAAAAATGAAGCGGGAAACGCTGAAATGATAGGTCATATCTTATTACAGTTATTTTTTAGTTTTTATCCTTTCGGAAAAACCGAGGATAAGTAACAGATGAGAAAAATATTTTAATTGTGTGGGACGAAGGAGATGAGGCAACGGCTAGTGACAGGTTCTAATTCCTCTTCTCTCTCTTCTCTACCCTTTTTATTTACAAAAAACTGTGAGTCATTCAAGAAAATACGCTTCTCAGACAATCATCAATTCATGCTTTGGAAGAATAAAAAAGAGCAGACAGATGAAAAGCTATGCGCTTTTGCAGGAATGAGCCAATTTTACTCGTTCAAACCGAAACCTATAAACGCTTCTTTATTCTTGTTCTTTTTCAATTCTTCATCGTCATTATTTTCGGTATCATAACTTCAGTTGCGTTCATCATTATTTTTAATTTTTTAAATGTTCTCGTCCTTTTGCTGCATTCTCTAATTTAAACAGTTAAGTGAAAAGAAAAATACGTACAAAATTGTTTTTCATATAAGGGATACCGAACCATGTACAAAGTAAAAGGAAGTATATCATATCTAATATCATATTATAATTCTTGAGTAAAAATTTAAAATAATGGTGGATATTGATAAATGGTACGTTAAAATCTGTAAATTTTTATCCATGCAAATCTGTCGAACTAACCTTTAACTCGAATGTATTGTAAATTTGATATTTAAAGAAAGCGAACAATGCTAATCAAAGCTTTTCAAGTTCAGTAAATTTTTGCATTTCTATTGTTTAAATGTACAAATTACATAACTTTTGGAACGTTCTTTTTGAAAATAACAACGAAATCCGTAATTTTCTTTCTTTTCCTGAAAGTACACCTGCAATTTACTACATGACCGTACATGAAAATTGCATCCATTTTTTTCTAACCTGACACGTTTCAAAGGCAAACTTTTCCTTCGCAATCATCCTCAGTTCAAATACTGACATTTTCGTTTTTTCTAGTTCGTGGGTATTCACGCATATTATTCAACAATTTCAATCTGTGAAATATTTTCACATGTTTTTTTTAAATTAGCGACTCTAAACTCTCCAATTCAGAATTCGTTTCTCATTCACCCTTTCAATCCAAAGCCATAAATTTTCATCCAAGTACAGCAGACGTAATGTACGTTTTTTAAAATCCCGACAGTAATTTTGTGTTACACATTTTTCATTTTGTCTTCATCTTTGTTCTTTACTTTTCTTTATATGTGTAGTTGAGAAACGAGTTGATAACGAGTGTAAATTATCTACCTTGAGAAGATGCAGAGGAACAGAGAGAAACACATAAAATGACTAACTGACTGGAACAACCCCAACTTTTTCGCAGTTTTAAATTGAATGCTGAACATTTCTTCCTTTTTTGCCATTCTTACATAACTCCAGTAAAAATCTATAAAAAGAGTCTCTTTAGAAGCTCTCTCTGGCTCAATATTTTATTTTAACCTTGAACCCAAGTCATTTAGAAATTAGTCGCTTTTTAACGATTTAAATGCCAAAACAAAAACAAGAAAGACT
>JAANSO010004388.1:0-10153 GCA_036507315.1 Lepidocyrtus fimetarius | reverse complement strand
CTCGGCGGGAACATTTGGAATGATTTGGCAAGCGATAATGGGCCTTGCGGCAGTTGCAAATTGCATGGCCTTGATTATTGAAACCTTTATGGGTTTCAAGGAGCCTTATTTCCGATGGGCGCAGTTTTTCCTTGATCTTTTATTTTGTGCCGACATGTAAAATCATATTAACTCTAGCATAAATGATTAGGAAGAGTTAATGAATGTAGCAACCGATTTCTTATAATAATTTTAACCTTTATTGACAGCTACATGAAATGTCACTGGGCATATTATTCTTCTGGGGCGGAAGAAATGAGATATCATCCCGTAAAAAACTAGCTCATTGTGTTCAAATTTTTCAAATTACTTACATTAGAAAGGGTATCTAATCAACCAGCGCTTCCTTTTGTTTTAGCTGAAAACATGGGTGCGATATATATTTCACGGACCGTTTTTCATTGAAGTTGCAATGATGATTCCTTTGGAACTCATAATAGCATTTTCTGGATCAACTGATCTTTTTGGATATGGACCAGGTATATAAATAAAATTAATCAATTCATAACTTCTTGTTGTTTAACTAGGTTTCATGAGCCAATTTGAGATTATAATTTTCCAATAATCCTGCAGGACATTCCTGGTTCACAAAACTGCGCTGGATTAGATTTTTCCGCTGTTTTAAATTCATTGAATTGTATACAATTGTGCACAGGATATTTGAAAATAGGACGGCTGTCATGTAAAATCATTTAATTACGAAAGAAGATTAACTCAGCGTTTATTAGACTTGTAACAGAAAATATAACTTCATATTGCAGGTTCATGTTTTACCTCTCAATATCCATGTTAATGTCCGTAATTTTGGCTGCGTTTGCATTTTTCTTTGCATGTCCAACAAACGGTTATTTATGGACGGATGGAGACGAGTATAAGCTACCTGTATGTTTAAAAAATACATGGGTCGACCACAAGGCAGAAGGTACATAATTTCGAAAGATTAATAGTTGATTCAAATTGCTCATAGGTAATATACTTTCAAATTATTAAACAAATATTTTTCCACAAAAAAATCAGAAAAAGCGGAACTGAAAGAAAAATGGATTAAAAGTTTAACTGCAAGGGGACTGGATGCAACAAGTGTTGGAGAAGAGGATCCTTTTCGGGCACAGACCTTTATCCAAAGGTTAGTGCTTGGATTGTATTACGTGGGCCAAGTTTTGATGGGTAAAACACTACCATAACACACTATCAGGCAGAATAAAGTATTTAATAGCAAAATCTAAAATTTATGATCCATTTTCAAGTTATTGGCTTCGGGGATCTATCCACTTTTCAAGAAATTGAACTCTACTTTTTGTTAATGGTTGCTTTGTTTGGTATGAATGCGTTTTTAAAATATAAATGATTCCAAAAAGCTATTCCAGATCCAAAAATATCATAAATAACATACTTTGAAAATGATATAGGATTCATTGCATGCCAATCTATTATTTCTGACATAACCTCGGCTCAAATTGATACAGATCAAGTTCGGGCTGTTAATAGAGAGAAACTTGACAGACTAGCTATTGCCTTGTCTCGTGAAGGGGCACAGGACTCTTTCCAACGGTAATAATTTGACTTTATTTTCTTGTATATTAAGGAAATTTATCTCAATCCAACTGCAACCACTTGCATCTATGTTTAAATATTAGTTATGTGAGATCAGCATTTCGTCTTTCATGGAGTTATGCAAAAGGGCTGCAACCAAACCATGTATGCAATATATTTTTTCCATTTTTGCCTTTCCATTCTTTAAATGTAAACAAATATGTAATTTGCTTAAAACTCGATTGGATCGTTTTTGCACAGATATTTAGAGATATTCATCCTGTCCTACATCGAGAACTATTAAATGAATACATTGGGGATATATTGGAAAGAGTAAGATGAAAAGCACAAAATACTTGAAACTGATGATGTAAGAATTCGAATAAATATATGTTTTTGAATTGTTGCTTTCTCCAGGTACCAATTTTTATTGGATTTACAGATGCATTTGTTAATGCTCTGAAATTCAAATTAAAGACCGAATTCTTCCCCAGAGGTGGAGTAGTAACACGAGCAGGGGACTTGGATTATCGAATGTATATTATTGTGAAAGGAGATGTATGGGTTTGTGACAAAGATGACAGATGGTTATGCACAATGTCCACTGGAGAGTGAGTTTTTATTTAGTCTTTTGAAAAAAGAAACAAATTCTCGTTGGGCAGATTTAGGTTTACACAATTACATTATCATATAATTAGATCTCTAGGAGAGATGAGCATGCTGTACGCTGCAAGACGGAGATTCACAGCATATGCCGCTACCAATATTCAACTTTTGGTTCTGGATATTCTAGACTTTGCATCTCTTCTTGAAACTTATCCGATTCAAAGAAAAGTCATTTTAAAAAGTTTGTTGGACTATAAAAGAGAAACGTATCTAGTTAAGTCATGGAAATGGAAGAATAATGACCCAGAAGGATACTTCAAAGAACAAGAGGAGAAGACGCGATCACTAAAAGACTTTTCTTTCAGTACTTCAATGCATATTCCAGTACGGGGGCATATGAGAGTAGAAAAGGAAGATGAAGCAGTAATTAAACAGCCAAATATCTTTCAGAGAATCGTTGGATATGGAAGTAGTGATATAATTGATCACTATCTTTATTTTGCTTCAGAGTAAGATGACAAGATATTTTACACTTAAAAATATGCATGTTTGTGCACTTTATTTTACAATTATTCTCTTCTAGTTCGGGAAAATTCAATTTTGTGATTCATCCTTCCTGCAAATTCATTGAACATTTCGAAATGGTGGCTCAAGCTATAAACTTTTTCTACCCAATGATAGTCATTTTTCACATGTTCTTCTACGTTGACGACGTAATAGACGTTGATGTCACAAGGTGGACAACTCTCTTGTCCCAAATATTTAATATCATCCTTTGGGTCAATATGGTTCTGAAATGTATAACGGCAATTGAGATATCGGAGAGGAAAACTTATTGCAAAGAATTGAAGAAAATAGTTTTAGAGTAAATTAAATATTACTTTATTGGAAATGAAAATTATTTCTCTCTTATACCTCATATTTTCTGTTGTTGTTTTACAGTTACATATTGCAACCTCACAAGTTCCTTTATGACCTAATTGTATGTTTCCCTTATGATCTCGCTATGGGAAATAAGGGTACCGAGCTGTTGTCTCTGCGATGTTTGCTGTTGGTATGTCTAGATTTTCCAAATCAAGATATTTTGAAATGTGAAACTGCATTCAAAAACCAAATATGTATGTATGTAGGTAAAATACTTTCTGAATATGAATAAATTGAAGGAAGATATCGAAGTGTCAACGCTCCAAGTAAATCTGATAACTTCAACATCCGTCCTTGTCTTTATGGCTCATAGCATGGCGTGTGTCTTCTTCTGGCTATCGTGCCCAGATGTACAACAGGGAATTAATAAATGCAAAACTACTGGATGGGTTTATAAGTTTAGAATAGAATTTGGGAAAACTTTTAGAAACACACCGATGAACGATACTCCAGCTGGATTAGAGCAAGATGATTTGAAAGATCTTTATGAGGACCCTAGACCAAGCCATTGGTTAGTAAAAAAATATTAATGATTTTCAAAAACCCAGTTGAACGATTCTTAATGAAAATTGTTTAAATTATTAGGTATGTCGTTTCTTTATACTGGGTCATGGCTGTATTAACAACGGTATGATAGGCAAAAACAAAAGGCAGGCTTTTAAAAAGACAAAAAGTGTCTTAAATTGATATAATATTTCTTTACAATTTTAGTGTGGATTTGGTGATATTACTCCAACAAATTTTGACGAGCTAGCACTGGCAGTTTTTTGTATTTTCTTTGGCTCTCTCTTCCTGTCTATCCTTCTTGGTAATATAACAACGGGCCTTAGTTCCGTTCATCAAGCTAGACATCAATTTCTTGGACGAGTGGAGAAAATGTTGGACTATTTAGAAGTAATTGGATTATCAAGTGTGGGACATCAAACATTAAGTACGTATAGTGACTGTGAAATGTGGTTTGGCATGCAATGTTAAATGAAGCCATTAAAGCTAATTATGGAAAACGAATTAATCTTGTTTGATTGCTTTTATTGCAGGTGCTTACTGCAACATGACATGGAATAATTGGTATAATTTTCTTTCCAACTTTAGAAATGAATACTTTTTACTATTAGATATTAATAATTGAGAAACACATCTTACTTTACTAATATAGTCGCGGAGTAAATTATAACGACATTGCAGACATTCTACCACTGTATGTACAGCAAGAGGTGTACTTGGCATTGTATCATCAATGTGTTACCAACTGTTTATTTTTTGGAAAAGACTATGAATTATCTTTTGTCAGAGCTATATGCTCACGAGTGAGACATTACATGTTTTTACCTGGAATGCGAATAGCCAACGAGCTGGAACCCGGTACAGGAATTTACATTGTAATGAGAGGCGCTGTCACATCTTTTCAAAATAACCCCATCACTGGAGAACGAGAATTCATTAAAAGATATGAAAAGAATCAAGTTTTTGGAAGAATCCCAGCACTGTTTCCGGGGGCGCTGTATAATAAATGCTATCGCGCTGAGGATAAATCTGAAGTATTGCTAATGTATCATGCAGACATTCGTCAACTCATTACTAAATTTCCCCGATGGCGAATCTTCCTTACTGAAGTGATTGCAGAAGAATACTCTCGTTTCGCTAAACTCATTGACATTAAACCGATCACGGAAAAAATTATCGATATCAATGAAAAGCTTTCAAAAGACTTGTCCTATGAACAATTCAAGCAGTGTGCTCACATGTTTGCCTCACCAGTTCCAGATCGGAAGGGGGTAATGTATCGAGACAGGAAAATTCATCAACGACTAAGCCAAATCAAGCTTAATGTAGATGAGGCTCAATCAACAAAGGGTAGTCGCAATTCAGGAGCTTCAGCAGCAACTGAAACTGCTCCACAAGAAGACGAAGAAACACGACGATTTTGCCTCACCAGTTCCAGATCGGAAGGGGGTAATGTATCGAGACAGGAAAATTCATCAACGACTAAGCCAAATCAAGCTTAATGTAGATGAAGCTCAATCAACAAAGGGTAGTCGCAATTCAGGAGCTTCAGCAGCAACTGAAACTGCTCCACAAGAAGACGAAGAAACACGACGACGAACTCTTGAAGCAAAGCGTAGCACAAAAAATAGATCAGGAAGAGGATTTGGTTTTGGTGTGGATCCTTCTCTGGGAAATATTTCAGATGTTACCGGAGCATTTTCAAGGAGATCCACTAAAAAATAAGTAAACTGCGTTTCCAATCAGTCAATTCGACTCTTAGATTAACAGGTTTAAATTGGATAGCGGAAATAATCAATGGATTTATTTTTAAACAGTTTGTCTGCATTATTATGAAATGAAAAATCTCAATAGTTTATATCTTTTATTTTGGTGATTGTGCTATTAAATTAATACAATAATAATAGAATGGAATAATGTAGAAATCTTATTGAAATTGCACTGCATATTTTCATATTATAAAATGTGCCTATTTTGCTTAGTTTTGTTATAGATTAACTCGCTTACTATTAGCTTTATTTTTTGATCTAATTTTGTTCTGATTATTTTTCTGAGTATTTTTATCATAACTAGAGTTTTGAATGCTGCTTCCGCAGTCACACCAAGGTGAGATCGTTGTATCGCACTGAAGTTGTACGTTTAAGAGGATGAGTGGAGCTCCATCAATTGTCATGTGGGAAGTGGACAACAAAGTATAGTTTAGTATTATTAAGGCCAGTAAGTCGATCACGACGCTTTGTCTTGTTAAATTGATCGTAGCACTTTGCCATGTCTCGGGGTCTTACTTTAGCACTATGAGCATGGCGGAATGTATCCGTTCGATCGGTAGTGATACCGGATGGTCGCATAACCTAGAAAGTATCAGAAAAGTGTTAATTAGCTAACCAGTAAACGTTTTCCTTTTTACAAGCATGGTGAAAGCTATAATGGTACAAGTGACATGGATCATAGATCATTGTGTTAATAATAAAGAATTAGCAATATATTTAAGCAAAATTCACACCTCGACTGTAGCATGTTTGAGTCGAACGTAAAACTCATCATCTTCCATACCCCAACCCCAGTAGACATTGCTCATTCCATTAACTTTGAGAAAGTCTGTTGCTGTTACTAAAAGTATCCCACCAATGAATGTAGGGTAATTGTATTTGGGGTGAAGACCAGGGGCAGCTACATGCATCACTCTACCTTCTCCAGGGTATTCATAAGGTAAATCATAATTTAACGGTAGAAGGTCCACATCGTGCATAGCAATGTAGTCACAAGGCTTCCCATGGTTTCTGTCATGGGATGTGGCATAAAGGAAGCCAGCGTTTATCAAACTAGCTCTATTAAATCTATATCCGTCAACCTAGTTAATAAAGTCAAAAAATAATTACATTTAATATGACAATTTGAAAAACAAACCTTTGAACATTCAGTCACTATTTTAAAGACGTGCAAAGTTGAAGCTAAACAAAGTTAACAGCTTTTGTCAAGCTATTACAGCGAGTGTTTGCTCCATTATTATGCTTTTCTTTTCATACGATACAAATTAACATAATTTTAAACCAAAATTTAAATCCTTCAATTCTGAGCGCATTTCATAAAAATTAATGCACTTCCAAAGAATTACAATCTTACTCGCTTTTGGAAACTTAGTACAAATTCTGTCGATTTTTGCTTCTCCAATAAAGGAAGAGATTATTATCGAAAGTAGAAGAAATGGAACTGTCTTATCACGGGGCCAAGGAAAACTTATGGAAGATTTGGTCTCACCATCGTTGGAAAATTTACCAAAATTACCTCCACTTGCTAAAATTATTGAAGATTTTGAAAAAAACCTGACACCCATTTTGAAGAATATACGCGAAAGTGCTAAGAAAGTGAATAAACTAATGCAAGACTTTGCGTTTAGTTTGCCGTATCCCTTTTTCACTACCATTCAGTTGATGGATTTGGATGGAACACCAGAAGAAATAATGAAGAAGCATTTTGAAACCCTTTTGTGGATTTCTCCCCCAATCATATACCTAACTTTTGTATTTGGACCGGCACCTTTCATTGTGTTGTTTTATATTATAAGAATATTAATTGCTGCTGGGGCGGATTTGATTTCGCTACGCAAGTAAAAGTGAAAATTTAGTGAAAGAGGTAAAAACTGACTTACTTGATTAACGACAAAAATCTCGTGAGAAATGCCTTTGTGCCTAAGGTACCGGAAAATGTAAGGCACAAATGTGAGCAGTTCTTCAAACCTGTCACGAAAGGGCACTATTATCTAAATTAATTTTAAGAAACCGTTAGTCAAATATTTTGTGGTTTTAGATATATTTTTTGTTGAAAATAAAATATTCTTCTTACTCCCAAATGATGCTTCTCATCAACATGTCCATTATTATTATTTGCGCCATTATCACCATTTTGTGATTGAATAGCTTGTGGAAAACTTGTTGCAAAGAATTTTCCTGCAGATAAAAAATTGAAATTTAGCTAAAAACCAATATTGCTAATCTTTAAGTAAACCTAAATTATTTAAAAGTTTACCTCTGCCGTCTGAATTCTTTAAAGGTGAAGTGGGCATAGAAGAACTACCCAGGTATAGCGACATGTAAAAAGCATAGTAGCACTGCCACTGCCAACACTTTCCTCAATTTCCAAAGGAATCTCCATGCCATGTACCAAGTGTTAGTTGGACAACACAAATTTTAAATTTTAAAAGGCAACCTTGCCAAATAATTTTTCTTCAGATTTGAATTCTGGCTTTGTCCTGCATTTCTTGAATCATTTTCAATCATTTCATGCTAGTATTGTCACAATACATTTGTCTCTATATTTAAGTTTGTTACCTAGGATTTAGAGTGAGCAATTTTATCACATTAAGAGTAAACTAATCCTAAGGCAAAATTGACGACATCTTCTTACATGATTTAATCGACATTATTACATCCTATTAAATTGATAATAAAGAACAAAGTATAGGTACAGTTTATTTATAAACTGCTGCAACGATGAGCAAAAGGCCACACTTTAGGAAAATTGCAGATGATCTTGTAGAGTGAGTTTCTTCTAAAGTCGTAATGTCTGCATTAGGCTAATTATTTGAAAATCAGGTGGGATACTAGACAATTCTAGGATAGGGAGAAAAATCCCACGTTCTTCCTGTAAAAAAATAATGTACAGATTTCACATCCCGTTACAACAAGCAATAAAGGCAACGTTACGTTATAATTTCATAGCAGAAACATGGTGAAAAACAAGTACAAAGCTTAACTCTATTACTACATACATGTACATCAACCCTTTTCACGTACGTAATTTGAGCAGCTAGCTGCTTTTTTATGCTTATGAATTACAAAACTGAATATGAAGAGTTTCATTCTATTATCTTTGTTCTTCTCATGAAGATGAAGATTTTTGAAAAGGAGAGATGGAAATTGGAATAAAAATGATATTTTACAATCACTTTAATTTCAAAGTTACTAAATCTAAATAATGGTAAGTTGTAGAAATATCTGGTTGGAAACTTACTCGTGAATTTTTAAACTATTACGTTTGACTTGTATCAAAATATGGTACAATCAGTAAGAAACTAAATTTCTCCACCCTTTGATTAAATATTTGCACTCATTTATTTACAACGAAAATCATGAATTCATTGAATTCAGTCTTACCATTTGTCTTTCATGTGCAACTTAAAGTAAAATCTATCATGTGTTTGTCCTTGCAAAAGTTAAAAATGTTTGTTGTGTCTTTCATTTTTTATGATTTGGGTTAGGAAAAGGTCTACCTTTAAACTTTTGCATCTTTCATCTATTCATGCGCAGAATGAATCTTTATTATGCACTTAATGTGTACCATAGACCCATTAGTTTAATATTGTATACTGTATAGTATATACCTTTGTAACGGTCTGGCAATGTTTAGTCAGTTTTTACTTTGCCTCGAAACTTTTGAAGTTACCAGTAATTCAAAAGCCGAATTAAATCATTTAGGTAATTCTAAAAATTCTTATCAAATATCTAGCATAAAATTTCAGCAGAGAAAGATAAACTAAATTTACGATCATTCGTATAAAAAGATTTTAATTGCAAAGGCAGAAATTGCACAATTAAGGGAAAATTACATAAGCTAATCGTAGGCGATTTAGTTTTGCATTGCTTTAAAACTGAATGATTTGGACATTTATTTTTGAAATCAATAATAATTGCTTGTTTGAATCAAGAAACCAAAGTGCATACATCTATATAAGTATATGGAGAAAATGAGAAAAGGATTTTAAAATTATCCTTTTAGAATCAATTTTCTGATTTTCAGACACAACTTGGTACACATCTGCCTGGAATTTAAACAGAAAAAATAAAATGTTTATGATTCATCCCAAAATAGAACTATTTCAGCTTCAGTGATCTCTTTAATTTGTAAATGTCGTGATTTTTTCTGAGTTTTCTTTTTCTGGTCTAAATTTGTAAAAAGGATGACTCAACTTGACTCTCCTCATAACCTTGTTGATATTGTTGGCAATAATGAGTGGGGATGATGTGTTAGATGTTCATAAAGATGATGATGTTGCATGCTGCAGGGGAGAGAATATGAAAGCATAGGTAATGCAGCAACAAACAGCGCATTTATTATCGCACAAGAAAATAGATTGAAATCTGAGTTTTCAATTTGAAGTTTCTACATGCATAAAACAGATTTGCAACAAATATGCTACAAATACAGGGTAGAAGATATTTTTATCAGTTTTCTACCTCAAAAAAACATTTTCTTTTGCATTATTCAGTATACATATCGGAGGGATGAAAGAGTTACAAAAATTCTTTGCTTATAAAAATGTTTTAAAGTTTTCAAATTTTAGATTTCCAAAGAGTCAACAAAATGTTTACAAGAAACCTAGATCTAAGATTTAGATTTTAGATTTAGGTTTCTTGATGTTTATTTAGCCAAATCTTGTCAATGTCAGCTTTGTGTGTGTCAAAATGAGATTATTGTTACAAATTACTTAAGCTGCACTAATAATGTAATTATTTATGAAAGTGATTATCCATTTACGAGCGTATTTTAT
>JAANSO010004387.1:0-10153 GCA_036507315.1 Lepidocyrtus fimetarius | reverse complement strand
GAATAGCCATTAGCTTCGTTTTAAAATTTTCATAAAATCCATTCTTTAAATTAAATTGCATTTTAAAATTAATTACACTCTGTTGTTTCTGTGATATAAAATTTCTACATCCTCTTCCTCATCTCTCAGGCTGCCCCGAATACCACCATCAGCATCCCCGCCTCCACTTCTATTTCCATACTTTAAAGAGGAGACGTAATCCCCATTGCCTCCAAACTCTTCTTGGAAGGAATTAACAAATCCTTTGTCATTATAATCCTTTTTCTTGGTAATCCTAAATATCATTGAAGGATCCCCCCTGATAAGTTCTTCCGGTGGACCAAACAAGTCAATCAAAAAGTAAGTTTTCCTAAAGCAGAACAAATACGTGGAAATAATCAATGCTGAAATTGCCGAGATTATTCGCATGACTAAGGGAGCAACACTTCTCGTGCTTAGTTCTGTCACAGAGGAAAAATCTGTTTGAGTTTTCCACGAACTTGTGGAGGATGAAAAGGATGGTTCTATTTTCACCTCCTTCTGATTATTTACTACGCTTTTAATTTCCGTTTCACTTTTAATGACTTTATCCGAAGCTGTAGTGCCCAGGGGGATATCGTTTGGAGTGGATTGACTTTTATGATTCTCATTTATCTGTTGCTCTGACCCTGGTACCAATGTTGGAAATTTTGCTGCTGCTGGTGCGGTTTTTAATAATTCTGCTTGTACTTTCATTGCATTCTCGATTCGGGAGCAGTCTTGGCTTAGGTGGATCATTTGTTGGGAAAATTTGTCAAGTCTGTGGTAATTTATGCATTCCAGTCTCTGTAACTCCCAAGCCTTGTTGCAGTAGTCGCTTATACTCAAAGAAAGCACGGGAACCAAGAAGAGTGGCAGCACCCAGAAACTACGCCTTTCTGTGGTGTCAACTCTTTAAAAAATTGGAGCAATGTTGTTACTTATTTTTTCAACTGAAGTTTTTTTCAGGTATGGTATAAGTATTTATATCTAATACCTGTTTAGAAACCCCAAGCATGTAATTACGACAAGCAAGGTTTGAAATGAGCTGTACCATCGGAAGTACTCTGGATTTTCTGTAAAGGGCTTCAAATGAATCCATGAAATCTATGAATAATAAAGAGCATAGTTAGGGCATGAAGTAATAGTTTTTATAATTTTATAGTTATGTTATTTATGCAATGGTTATACTATAACTTAACTTACAGCTTCCATCCCTTGCAAAATTGTAGATCCTAGCAAAACACAACTTGTGAAGCACGCAACTTCATGCAAAATCAAACACAAGCTTAGCATAGATATCTTATCCCTGGTTCGTCTTGAAACACCCCAAAATGGAGGATCTATCGATATTCTCTCATCCGGATCATCCCCCTCATAAAATGTTTCAATTGTAGACCATTCCGTTTCATTCCTTCGTCTTTCCGCTGCCTTTTCCTTAGCTGATTTTCTAAACTTCTGGAATGTAGAGGTTGAGGTAGAAGTCTGGAACAACCGTTGCCATCTTGAAGCTCGTACACCGACTTCACTTGGATCAACCTTTTCAAAATGCCGAGTTTGAAAGCTAGGATCATGTCTGGAATGATGGGAAATAATTGTAGCTAACTCGTTTTCCCCACCACCGTAAGGAGCTGCTGTTGAGCTGGATGATTCAATCCCCTCCTCTCTATTTTTAGATTTCTTCTTTCCTTTTTCATCATGCACGATTCCTTGTTCATACTCAGGATCGAAGGAGATGTCGGGTTGAAAATATCCATGATTATCATAGCCATACAACTTTGGATAGTTTTTAACCTTTATTACATCATCTCCAAAGGCTGAAAGAGTTTCGCGTATTGCAGAGGTTTTCCCCGTTACTGGAGAAGAGGGCCTTCGCCTTCTTCGATTTCCACGAGACCTTTCCCTGTCTCCACCATTTGTCCTACCACTGCTGCTATAAGTTGGAGAAATGACTGGGGTTTGAGCATTATCTTGAGATTTTGAATTTCTCCGTTGATGTTGCTGATCCTTTTCTTCTACTGTTTTAGATGTGGAACCTTTCCCTTCACCCTTCTTTGAAGTAGGAGCCATGATTTACAGTTAATTTTAGCCTGCTTAAATCACTCTTTATCGTCCAAAATTCAAACTTTCTCCCACTACTCATAAGACGAGACTTTGGAACATTATCATTGTGGAAGAGAAAGTCATATGAAAACGCTCTTTGGATACAAGAATGCCTCCGTTGCTAACAACAAAAATATCTGAAATCGCTTAGAAATATTATGGAAGCACGCATACTTGCGCTGTGTTTGGGCTTAACTTTCACCCTCCCGTCGGGTTCCAATCCCACCTTGCGGTTGAGCAAAAACCGTTACAACTGTTTTGAGCTACTTTAGATTAATTATGACATATGTGACCAATATGCAAGGACTTTTGTGAAGTTTATGAAGATGACCATTACATTAGGATTGCAAACTAAATTCGCAATTATTTTAACTCTTGCATAATCTATAAATTAAAATCATTTTAAAATCTTTGCATTTTTTTGCATGGAACATAAAAAGCCGACCAAAAAGTGGTTAATCATAGTCAAAGGGATTGAAAACTGGCTTCACACTTCATCTTTATGTGATCCATCCGTGATCACAAGGTTTTTACACAGAAGCGATGTTTATGAAGTTGACCATTACATTTGAGTTTTGAGATTGCAAACTGAATTCGCAATTATTTTAACTCTTGCATAATCTATAAATTAAAATCATTTTAAAATCTTTGCATTTTTTGCATGGAACATAAAAAGCCGACCAAAGTGGTCAATCATAGTCAAAGCGATTGAAAACTGGCTTCACTTCACTCTTCATCTTTATGTGATCCATCCGTGATCACAAGGTTTTTACACAGAAGCGAAGCTAGAATAGCATAGCACGATAGCTTTTCTTTGTACAAGATATTGCGTAACATGAAAGAGCAGAGGCATGTACAAATTAAGCTCTATCCGCGCTTGTTTTCTGTGCAGAGTGAGCTACACAGTACAGGGTTTATATCTTTTTTGGCTTTCCCTGTTTATCTTGCACAGGTCTTGCGCTAAAACATAAAAAATAAATCATCATCGTCACCTGTTTTCTCTTCTGATTAAAATTATAATTAAAATTGAGAGTTAAAATTAACTATTTTTAAGTTAGAGTTTGACTTGGTTACTTGAATACAAAATTGCAGCTTTATAAGTGACAAAATCATCAAAATAATCATTTTGTTGCACAATTTGGAATTACAAATGAACTTTGGAAGTTTGATTGCTAATTAAATAGAAATTTGCTGGAAAAGATTATTTAAGCGGAGAAATTTGGTGAAAGTGACGTAATAATGGCTGCTTTACCACGAAGGATTATAAAGGTAGAGTTATTGTTAATTATTTGTAGAGAAAGTGATTTGTGATTGTGGCGTTATTTAAATTTAATAATAGGAGACGCAGCGTTTGATGCAGGAACCAGTTCCAGGAATTAATGCTGTTCCAGATGATAGTAATGCTCGGTATTTCCATGTTGTTGTGGCGGGTAATGTTCTTCAACCTCTGGATTTATACTTTGAAATTTAATTATCAATCCAGTAGTGTACAAAAAATTGGTTTGTTTTGACATGTAGGTCCAGAAGGATCCCCATTCGAGGGAGGTGTTTTCAAACTGGAACTATTTCTTGCCTGAAGATTACCCAATGTCTGCTCCAAAAGTTAGGTTCATAACGAAGATATACCATCCGAACATTGATAAATTAGGGAGGATCTGCTTGGACATCCTTAAAGGTATTTAGTAACTTTTTCTATTGTCCGATCTGATCATGGAGTCCAATAGGATTTTAATATTTTTGTGTATCGTTAGTTAATGGCATAACTTTATACTACTTATCTCTTTTTTAGACAAATGGAGCCCTGCTTTGCAAATTAGGACCGTGTTGCTCTCAATTCAGGCTTTGCTAAGTGCTCCGAATCCGGATGATCCGCTTGCAAATGATGTCGCCGAGCTTTGGAAGACAAACGAACAGGAAGCAATTCGTAATGCCAGGGAATGGACTAAAACGTACGCATTGGGAAAGTAACGACGGCGTCTCCACACTAGCTCACCTGAAATGAAGAAAAAGATAAAACAAGTAATTGTTATTCATCATTTAATTGTGTCCACAACCTTGGCATCAATCAACTATTCAATTTTCAGCATAAAACAAAACAATATTTTCAACTTTTAATACTGCATGATTATTTGCCCAAGAAAATGAAACTTATTATTTACATTTCTGACGATTCGTTTGTAAAATCTCATGTCAATGTTTAAAACACTTAACAATAAAATCTAGAAAGAATTCAATAATTTGATTAAACTATAAACTATTTATCTTTATAACTGTAGGAAGTGGTGCTTCGTATAAGTGCGTGTTGGATAGGTTTATCGAGTTATTATTACAAATCATTTAACAAATGGTGAGGAAAATGAATTCTTTAAAATTATTATTTTTGGAGTAGCGAAGTAATAGCCATGTAAAACCAAACTTGTTCTTGGTATCAATTAGTTTTAAAATACTACTAAACTCAATTGTTTTATGCCAGAGTGAAGTTACTTAATACTGTATTTTAGTTAAGTTGATTGATGATTACTTAAGCCAAGCCTTACTCCCTCAACTTCTCCAATGATAGTCTTTATATAAATCAAGAAAATAGCGCTGCCTGGTTTTATATTTCACTGCTATTTGAAATAGCCTATTTCTTAGCTATATGGCCATGAAGTCATTTCGTTTATAAACATGTTTAGCAAAAGAGGATAATGATAATTAGTATTATAATATTGAATATTATATTCAATCCATGAACTTCTAGTATAGAAGAAATCTCGGTCTCCGGTGGATTTTTTATTAAAAAGTTGCTTTTTTCTTGTGTTAGTTCATTATGTAATTATATTATGGTCAATTTTTAAGAGAGTGAACTGCATTTAATGAAATTTGAACTGTATATTATTTAGTAAATACCAGCAGCCGTCAAATCAACATCAAATTAATAATACGTTGATTGATTGTAAGCTACATCTCTGCTGCAATATTTATCAAAATTCAAATAGTTTCTTTCTTTCATCTTTCTGCATTTTTGAATAGTTTCAATAAGTCTTAATTGAGTACTGACTATGGTAAAGTAAACTCTTATGTATGAGGTAATATTTATGTATCTGAGTATTCAACAATTCAGTTCCATTCTTTCTGCATTCTCCACCCGTAGGCTTACATAAAATAAAAAAGCAAATGATGTGATTTCCAAAATAATTAAAATTATGTAATAAGCATAAAATAATCAAGTGTAAAACAGTTAATGAAGTATGTATAAAAATTAAAACTTGAAGGCTGACTTTGAAATGACATGCGTTTAATTGTTGATTTCCCTTGTCATGTTCATCTAGCATCCTGAAATTGCGCAACAATCATTATCGATATTTTTGGGTCTTTAAAAAGGCTTATAGTATGTACTTACATCGCGACTAAGAATAATCTAGGTAGATTCTGAATCGTGTTTGATTACATTTTGGATTTTTCTATCTCGTTTTAATAAGTTTTCTTTTTTGCGCATATAATACTGCTGACAACAAGTTTAATTTTATTAAACACTAATTTTGTACGTACAAACCAACTGTTCTAAACACAAAAGAATTTATTTCACGTTATACTTTTTTATTGATAAATTATAAAATTAATGAACACAATTTATTCACATTTTATTAATGACTGGTGAGATGCATTACTGGTTTTATATATTATACTAGTAAGATAAATGCTGTAGTCCAATTACTTTAATAAAGTAGTAAAATTATCTATAAAACTTATCACTAAAATAAAACATTTTAAGCTCTTCTTGACTAATTCTTCTTATCCTACTAAATGAATAACAATATGGTAGTATTCTACACTACGGTCACGATAATTTTCAACTACACCGAGACTTGTCCAACTATTTAAAAAGATTTACAAATCGTATATTTAGAAAGCTTAAATTAATTAGATATGAAAACTTTGAAGGATCTAAATTAATAACTGGTCTTGTGTGGTGATAACAACTGTTAAAGCATACTGACTTGTTTTCACTGCTGCCATTGGCTATGGTACATCCTTAAATGACGGTTCACTTCCGCTGTTGTAGCATAAATCTTATCTGGACAGTAGGGACACGGATGCTTTTTCTCAGCATGGTTCCGTATCATGTGAACAGTCATATTATCTTTGCGGGTGAAATCTTTCAAACAAATCGGACAGACAAACGGCCTTTCAGCAGTGTGAACCACTTCATGTCGCTTTAGTTGACTCTGCTTCAAAAATCGGCGTCCGCACTGACACTGAAAAGCTGGTGGAGTAGGAGAATGGTTCAGAAGATAATGTTCCTTAAGACTCTGTTTATGCTTGAAAATTTTTGCACTGGGACAGAAAGAACACTGGAAATATTGGATTCCTGTATCATTGGCTGTTATGACGTTTCCAAAGACCACGTTTCCATCAGTATGAAGCTCTTCTGATGTGTAATTTCCACCGGTACCATTTTCAGAAACATCCAGTCCTTCGTCAACAACCATCCCATCGTATGAATAGCTTTCTTCGTCGTAGTATTCTGAAGCCACACAAATGTAACAAATTCCAATTAAATTATTAAGCAATTTTTCTGTACTTTTACTTTGCAAGTTATATGCTGACTACTTTGTAAGTGAGTAAAGTAAATTAGTTTATTATTTACCTTCTCCGTTAATATCTCCGTTTTCATATAACCCGTCATCTTGATACGAGTAGCTCTCATGTTGCCCCTGCATATCTTCTGATGAAAAACAGGACAATATTACGTTTCTTTGCCTATTAACTTATTTGGGACAATATTTGGAATCCTTGTCTTAATTTAGACATACTTACCATCAGTTTCTACTGCTATACATTCAGTTCCTTCTGGCAATTGCATGTTGTCCGTATTTCCTCCCATAGAGTCTGCATCATCCACTTCATATCCGAAAGCTACAGAATGTTCTCTTTTTACACCATTCCTGGTATGAACTGTGTAATAACCAAAAAAATGATAAAATAGAATGTATAATTATGATAACTGAATCAACATTATCGTACTTTAATTGTGGTTACCTAATTTATGATGCTGTTGTTGATCATCGTCAGAAAACACAGTCTCTGGCTGTAAAAACTGCACTACATCCTCTTCATTGTTACCTTCTTCGTAGTATTCTACATTGTTATCTACCTTTGGGGACTCCCGTTTTACAACAGTTTTGTTAGCTATTGTAGCCGAATTGTTGTTGGCAGCATTATTTCCATTTCTTGAACTTCCTGCCATTGACGTCACACTAGAAATAGTCAATGTGGGCACTTGGTTCTGACCTGCTTTCACAGTGCCTGTGGAACCACCTCCAGGTCTATGAAGAAGGGGTGGAGGGCGACGAGGAATGGCGGTGACAGTAGTTGAACTAGGTGATTTTGCAGCAGCATTATTGTTTTTAACTCCATTTGACTGACTGGCTTCGATTTTCCCATTCCTCAAAGATGTAATAGAAGTGCCCCCGGTTCCATTTAACTGTGACTTGTTAGGCCCCGGTGACTTCCCATTAGTTAACGATAGTTTATTTGTTTCTTCTTTGCAAAAATCCAGAAAACTGGAACCTGCAAAAAAATTATCCGTAAAAATTGAACATCTACATTTTTATAGGAACGCAACGCCTCTACATAGTCTACATGTTCACATCATTAATATTATCCACTCAAGCAAATATTTTGTTTGCATAGTACTTACCAAAAGTCTTTGTAAGAAACCTTTGCAAAATATCAATTTTTATCTGAAGTTTGCGAAACTCCTCCGGTGTCATACTTCCAAACTCCATTTCCAATCGATATTCGATCAATAAATTATTTCAGCAGGTTCTCAAAAATATATTCCAAAATGCTATACAAAACCTCCTCTAAATTCACCCTCAACAAATCGTGTGCCCTTTTTTTCTCTTGAAAAACCCTATTTTTCATAAACTCGTTAGCAAGCCCAATTCACACAACCATCAAACATTAATTATCTTTTCTTCTTAACTACGCCAGCAACACTCACAATTACGAAAATACAACTAAAGCCGAGCTCAGAGACAAATAGTGAGAGGAAAACAGTTTTAATTTGCTATCTCAAGGTTCTTATGTAATTTCCTGTACGATACGCTCCCACTCTATTTTATGCTTCCACCAATAAAACCAAACTGAAAACCTTGTATTTCAATTCCCTAACATATCATCGTCTCCATTCCTGATCCAAGCAGTGACTCAATCTCACTAATCCAAACCTCATTCGCCCAATTCTGCGAGCGCGATGCCAGAGTAGAGCCATGCCAATGATGCCATCATGCCATGCCTCCTCCTCTTCCATTTCCATTCCTTTCATTCCTGTTCCTTATTCTCCTCGTCCTTAAAACCTATTTTGTCATAACGAAAGTGAACGAGTTAAGCTTAAGCCAGTTCCATTCCATTTCCACTGTGAAAAGTAATCAAGCTAAAAAAGAGCAATGCCAGCATTCATATAAGAACATCCTCATCACTTCAACAGTCCCAACAACAGTTTTGCAGGCATTCAACTTTTTTCTGGCTATGCCATACCAAAAGATACTCTCCTTCCTCCGAAAACTCTTTTTGTAAATGCATTTTGGAATTGCATATTGTGTTTGTGGAAGGCTTTTGTTCATAAGGAATACTCGACTAAAGTCCAATGTCTGGATGGATATGCCATTCCGGCCAATGCACTATTCTACACAACACAGGTTAAATCATGAAAGCTGCGAAGGAAAGGAGGAAATAGGAGGGGAGCCTGCAGCAGGCCGTATTTCTTATGTTTTTTCATGATATCATCCACTTTTTACAATATAAGAGCACTTCTAAAGAGGATGTATGTATGTAGGAGCAGGAACAACAGGAGCCTCTTACTTTCCTTACCTTTCTTCGGTTGAATTCAGGGAAGGTTGAGAATTTGAACTTATTCCCTGTTTTTCTAAGCTTATATCTATTCTATTCGGCATTTTAGTGTTCGTTCCCTAAAACCTAGTTTTATGCTCGGTCCTCTCTTTCCTCTATCTAAAAATTCTCTCCCCTCCTCCCTATTCTATGAAACCTTTTAACACACCGCATGAGAAGGAAAACTTTTACTTTACGTAACATTATGCCATGATAATAATGTGAAGATGGTCTAAAACTTCCTATCAGGCTTAATAAAACCTTTTGGGTTTACAGAAACTGTTTGTATGGATGTATTACGACAGTTCTAGTTCTGCTGTGGCTGTTTGCCACTTGCGATATGATATGCGATGTTGGAGGTTCCTTTCCAACCTAATAGTTTGTAATCTATGTAGCTTCCTTTCACAAATTCAGTGAACAAAAATCCTTTTGCTTAAAACCTTGGGTTGAGTATTGATTGGATGGATGCCTGCTGCAGTTTCCTTTTTTCTACGTCGCATTTCATGTAATTTAAACAGAGAGCTGTGATCTATATGGATTTGGATCCTCCAACCGAAATAAAACCTTTCATCGCTTCACAACTTCATCTCATCATCGTCATGATCATCGTCAATATCCTTTTCTTTATCTCTGCGTTTGGGTTAAACGAGGATGTTTGAAGAGTGCTGCGAGTTACTGCTTAGTTTCCTTTGGCTGTTTGCCTGATTATTATAGTAAATAGGTTTATCTAAAATTATCCTCAAGCATGATCATTACATTAGTCTGCTACATTCACACTTTTCTGCTATGAAATGAAACGTATTTTTCTATGCCTGATTCAGGTCCCAGTCTTTTATCATCACAGAGCATGCATGAAAATACTCTCTCATCTCCTGCTTAACTTGGAAAAATAGTTGAACTCGTTGAAGTCATAATCTCTCGTTGAATATCTTGTCTGTTCTGCTTTGTCATATTCTACGACAGTCCCGTCGTATCCTGTAAAAAACTTTACATGTTAAAAATCAAAGTATTTCTTTGAAAATCTTCTTATCTTTAGGATTAACGTATTTGTTTGCAGAGTAAATACTGCATGAAAAGTGTCAAATTATCTGTAGTCTTGTCGGCGCTATTCCTGGCACTGCATATAAAAAAGTTAGGTGACTTGGCTTTGCTTTTGATTTTGAGGAGAAACGGAATA
>JAANSO010004386.1:0-10153 GCA_036507315.1 Lepidocyrtus fimetarius | reverse complement strand
TTTTTTCTCCATCGGAATTATCAACCTAAGTAGCATTATATGTTCTTGTTGATGATTAAGCAGTTTCTTCTGACTCCTAAAGGTAAATAGAGACAAAACTGCTATCAGTTCTCACAGCCACTTGCTTGTCCATGTCTGTACAATACCTCTTTATGATAAGTTTCCCGATAATGATATAATGATGACTAGGGGACAAAGTGCTGAGCTTCAAAAGAAAGTCCTGTGGGCATCTTTTAAAAATTATTAGCTAGTTTTCAAGCAATTTTTGCTTACAATGCAGTTAAGCTTATGTAACAAACAATCGGATAAAAGGAGAAGGTGCTTATTTAAAAATGATTTTTGTGCTGATACAGTTCTTCCTTTTCCTAACACAATGCTACAGAACGAACAAAGCTATATTTATCTTATCGCATCTTTCTTACTCCGTTTCTCCCTTTTTCTGACAATGCCAGCGCAAAATCTGAAACGGATGGATACCTAATAAAAGATAAATCTGACGATGAGAGTTTTGTTCTTTACGCTAAGAAATTTGTTTTTCCGCGTCTTCACTCCGACTTATCCAAGTTTTATGCTGACGGTATGGCTGCTTCCTAAGCTTGGCTTACTTTCTTGTCGCTTTCCATATAAGCAATGGGATGTTCTTTTTACCATATTCAGGGTCTTTTAAAACTCTAAAGTGGGAGTTGGTGGTCTAAAGTCAGTGAATGTATGTATGCCGCCGTAGGTATTTATAAGAACGTCATCGCAGAAAGCACAGCTACATGAAAGCTTTTATGGAGGACGGGGATAGTCTTAAGTCCTAGTATGGAATGTATGACGCCAGCCAACGACCGACCAACCATCTATCTACATGTCTCGCTAGAGCTTTTCTATCTAGGCAAACAATCCATATTTCACTTGAGCTTTTTGCAAACACTTTTTATATTGCAAATCTTTTTTTCCTTTCCTAGTAGTAAAGCAGCCAAACCTCGTCTTCTTCCTCCCTCTCTTTCTTGCTTCTTACTGATTCCGTTGAAAAGGTTTTTTGCACAATTCTAGTGAGTCTGCGTGGCGTGATCATGCCATATAGTTTTCATCATCATCATCAACAACAGCATTATCATAATAATACTGTTCATTGCCAGTTTTGCTGCCACACAGGGTACTACTCCCTGCAAAGGAAGTTAATGACTACTAACTTGAATCAAAATGGAAAGTACATCTTTATTCTCCTTAATGCAAGCAATTTTGCTGCTTTCTTCAAAATATAAAGGAGGAATGCATAGGCACAAAACGACTATAATTGTGTTAGAACGGTGAAGCATAATTTATCAATGTGTTCCATTAACTTTTATGTTGGTTTTTTGCACAATTCTAGTGAGTCTGCGTGGCGTGATCATGCCATATAGTTTTCATCATCATCATCAACAACAGCATTATCATAATAATACTGTTCATTGCCAGTTTTGCTTCCACACAGGGTACTCTCTACAAAGGAAGTTAATGACTACTAACTTGAATCAAAATGGAAAGTACATCTTTATTCTCCTTAATGCAAGCAACTTTGCTGCTTTCTTCAAAATATAAAGCAGTAATGCATAGGCACAAAACGACTATAATTGTGTTAGAACGGTGAAGCATAATTTATCAATGTGTTCCATTAACTTTTATGTACCTATTCCTGAAAATGCAATCGGCAGTGGTGGTGAGTAAGCACGATGCACGGACTCACCCACTACTACTTTCCCTTTGCCGGTACTGATTTCCTAATTTCTCTCAAAATGCGAAATCACATCTTTCTTTGAGTATTCTTAGCATTTACCTTTGCCAAATTGAACACGGCTGTTTTTTGGAAAAGACTTGCACGAATGAAATATACATTTGTGAATGAACATAATAGCTGCATTTTAAGAATCTTCAAAAAAGCATAATAAATATGTGATAATATGTGTATACTATGTCAGTAAACCGCATATTTCCAACTCCTATTCTTTCTATTGGAAGACGATTATTACGAGGAAAGCAGCATTAAAATTGCATTGCATTTATGTAAGGTATTATCTAACTTTGCCTTCGAATTGAAATTTTGCTTCAACTTTCATAGATTTGAGCTGCTTTAGGCACCCAATTAGCAGTTAAATACAAATATATATAGTATTTTAAAAGTTTATGCAAAACTGTACAAACAGAATAAATTGTAAAACAAATAAACGTTTCCAAATGGTCGTTGGTGTTGCATTTGAAGTTTCTTCTGCAAGCTTACATTATAAATTGAAACTTAAACTCGTGCCCCTTGTGCTCACTTTTCCTTTAAAGCTTTTGCCTGGTGAGACGATATCTGGGCAAATGACACAGCCAGAATTAACAACTTTACCTTTTACATTTTCCATCGTTTGAATCATGCTACTGGAGTAAGCGGTAGTTTGCTATGCTAAACCATTACGTACATTTCAAAATAGACAATAGCGACTGCTATTTCTATTTAGCAGGGTTGCAACAACAGCAAGAAAAGTTGGTTCTTATAAAAGCGTTTTAACAATGTAATTTATAGCTTAATGGATTGTTATGTTTTTATTTAATATCCACTTCTCCTTAATGCTGTTTTTCTTTGCTACTTAACACAAAAATCAACAAGTTTCTACTACGCAGCAATATTTAGGAACAACTTATTATGTTAAGTAATAAATAAACGAGCTGAAGCTGCAGAATTTTGTTTTAGTGAAAAGAGGAATAAATTAGGAATCACTTTCCAACATGAACAGCTTCTATTAATAAGAATGCATACCTATATGAAATATATTGACAGTAAAATAATGTAATAAATGCTTTTTCCATTAAAACCACAAACTGCGAGGGAGCGTGCAGTGCAGAACTATTTCAACATTGTTAATTTGTGTTCTGTTACTTCTGTTCTTTTTGAATTATAATCCATCACTATTCAATTTTCAATTTGATATTGTAATCCATTTCACATCAAAAATCAGTTACAAAGAGGAGCAGTAAATAGAAGCAACAGCATGTGAGTATTTAATTTAGAATTTAGCTTTGTTTACTCAAGCAAAGAAGATGCACGTTTGTTGCACCTGTCAAGCAATAAAAAATGCTAATGTTTTACCATGTCTATGCATTTTTGAATTGCATTTTCTTATCATGTTGGTACAAAAACAATGTTTAAAGATAACAATTTTATTTTCAGAACAAACATTTTTGCTTTTTTCCGACTGCTGGGTAAATTCAATAGNTATCATGTTGGTACAAAAACAATGTTTAAAGATAACAATTTTATTTTCAGAACAAACATTTTTGCTTTTTTCCGACTGCTGGGTAAATTCAATAGACTGTGTGTGGAAGAGGTGAAGTGTAATAAAAAATTGGATTGATTAAAAACAACGAAATTATTGCAATATTGCATTATTATGTATGCTGTTACAGTTTCCTTTTTATATTAAAAATTATAAAATTTTTATTTCATGCCTTTTATCTTTATGTATTACGTTTTCTTTTTGATAAATTAAAATGATAACAAGCACTCAAAGAATGTACAAGAAGCAGAGCAGACAGACAAATAAGTGAAAAATTGCAGACTTAAAAAATGCAGACTTATTTATTGTTCGTATACCTAATCAGGTAGCTGGACTAAAGTAGGTGATCAATTTTTCATATTTCGTAACGAATAAAATCTAAAGGTTTGACTACAATTACTTGTACAAAATAAAAGGAGAAAGTATTGGATAAATTAATTGACAAAAATCCCTGTGGTTTAATTTGTTGATTGTTAACGGATTTTAATTTTTGTCTAATTGAAAGATATAAAAATTGTCAAACTTAAATAGATTAAAGAGTTGAATCTGAACTTCAAAATTTAGGTGATAAGTACCATGATGAAGCCCTATTATCGTTTCTTTCTAATAGTACTTACCCTTACATTACCCATATACTTGGCTCTACCCCACTACACAATTGTGACTTTGACTAAACTGTAATAATTCGTCTTCTGCATTTTTCTCTATTGCCTTTGGGTTGGTTGAATTGGTCTTCTCTTTTCTCTTTGTAATAAATATACAAGTTAGGCCAGTAGGGTGGAAACGCTAGAAATGCAAAAATGGTGTTATGCGTAATATTACGCAGTAAAGTATGAAAACCAGTATCGTAAATAATCTTAACTGCAACCCCATATATTTTAGAAATAATAATTCTCTGCCTCCGTTTTTATATACTGATAAGGCTTCTCATGATAATCTTAACATTCTATCATACCGTTTATTCACCACCCACCTTCAATTTTTTTATTCTTCATCGACATATCTCTGTATATATTTTTTGAAATTTAGTGGTGAAAAGCAGTTGGATTGGCGCTTGGTTTATTTATCAATCAGTCAATTCATCAGATACAACATGTAACAGTAAAGAGAAAGACTAATGAAAATAGTCTTACGCATATTTTAAAAGCGATATGCTTCACCGTGGTTTTTCTAATCGAATTGTTTTGAAGCTTTGACGATGGTTATTAAATGGGTTGAAATAGAACTGCATTGATTGCAATAATAATACTAAACTTGCACTTTGCACATCCACTCATCATCATTGTCATAACCATATAACGAGTAGCAGTAGACGGTTGAAGTGTACTCTCTGTACTTTATAATTAATCCCAGGCAGACACAAATCCATTAAAGGGCAAATCGTAATTTAACTGTCAACCTGAACGGAGTAGAAAAACGATATTACTTACCTGTTATGTATATGTGGATTGGTTTCATATCACAAAATTTGAGGAGCCTTTAATTTTCCTTAACAAGAAAAGTCCTTCAACTTTCACATTAGATTGCCAAAAGCTAAATTTGTGGCAAACCAAGCAGGTTGTAATCATGATCTACAAGGCAATAATGAATGGATTTTTCATTAATATGACCGACCGGCATCTATCAACGATGTATTGCATGCGCCATCATCACTGCCAATATCGTGACATTTGTACTCGATTGTATGTATCTTGAGTTTGCATTGTTACCATTTTGTTTTTAATTTTCCTGTCTGGTTGTCCTCCTTGTTGCTGACTTATATTGCTTTTAGGAAAAGATAACAGGATTTTCTTATGTATGAAGTATGAACAAAGGAGAAAAAGGTACTTTAGTCTTTTGTCAGTATGAAATTAATATTTCAGCTTCTTCCCTATAATTAACATCATCCACACCATACCCCTCATTGATTTGGTTTTTACGCAAAGTAGTAAATACGGATGTAGGTACTGTCTTACGCATAACCGCATTTTTTCAGGTTTGAGGATTTCTAAGTATTGATGAATGATGGACGCAAAGTAATATTTTTGAAATATTTTGCTATACCTGACATCATCCACTGACTAATTTATATTCAAATTGGAGATGCTAAAAAAGGAACAGATTTGTCTCATAGGTCAGAGTACATCTCTATTCCCATGATTGCCTTTTTTTCTGCCACACACACGGAGAGAAAAATTCAAATATCCAAATCTCTTTTTACTGTCAAACCATCTTGTTCAACAGACAGGAAGAATAGAGAAAAGTAAAAAATAGCGCTTATAAAAATGTACAATCGTTTTTTAAAAGCAACACACGAAGTATTTAAAGGCAAGTTAATAAATTCATAAAAGACAGTTATATTGAAAGAAGAAAGAAGAGAATGGTGCATAAATATAGTCTCCTCAATGGCCATAAAAAGAATTTTCTGGGGTAAAAGTTAGTGCGTGTGGTTGTGCGTGCACCAATCAGCAAAACAAGTGAGTGAGTGAACAGAACAGGATGTTGATATTGTAGATAGATAGATTAGGTAGATGCACATCAGATTTGAACTAGGTGGTAGCGGTGATGAGAAATCAAACCTTCATTTCATCCCCTTCATCATATCATCAGCATATTCATGAGACCTTATTAACTGTTGCTTGCTGTTGGTTACTGTTCAAACTGCAGTGAAAAATATAAAATGGTGTTTGAAATAGCTTTGTTACAATCAGTAACAGTTTTGAGCTGCGTTTATTGCTACAAAAAAACTGTACTAAACACCTTTTAAAATACGATAGTTGAAATATAAAGACCTTGTAAATATGTGCGTGTATTTGTTCTGTTCATGCCTTCAATCACAGAACTTCTTAAACTTATTTTTTATGCGAAGAAAAGTTGAAAGAAAAGAAAAAAAAATGTATTGTACTTGTTATTGATAAAGTATCATTATCTTTCTATAGATTAGCAAAACAAAAGTAATGAAGTAATCATTATTTAGAATAACCAGAAAAGTTGACTGCAGCGAGGTTTTATGAAAAATAACTCGCAAAAACCGACGTCCATTCGGTACTTTATTAATATTAGGTAGATATATAAAAATCTCAAGTTGGAAGCAAGGCCTATTTAAAAATTTTAAAACTTCTGCAGATTTAATGAATTATATCAGTAATACTGATTCAGTATGTATTACGGAAGAGTATTTGTAGCAAATAAAAACTAAAAATAGGGTGGGTGGGATCTGTTTAAAATGAATGATGATTTGTCTAAAACTTATGTAAACTTGCTTCAGTCAATGTTTGTTAAGTGGGGTCAATATATTCAGTCTAGTACTTATCTGTTGTCTATTAACATCGTAAATGATACATGTTCATTTTATTTACCCAAAACTATGGAAAAAGCTTCTGTAGTACAAGTGCAATTACTATTTGCATACTCTGATGAAGACTTTTTTATTTTGTAGGAAATGGGAAGAAACTCCTAGACATGGAATGAAGTACTTTTACGTGTTGGCATGTGGTAGGAGTCTGAAGGTGGAGGAATGAGAATGAACAATAAAAAACAGTAAGATTTTGTCTTAATAGGATAACAAATTAGTTGTAAATCAAATGCAAATAGATTTCGGAAGATGTCTTTTTTCTTGTTAGAGAAGTCGTAAAATTATCAAAACATGTAAAACAGAGAATTCTTGGTTGCTTTACGTTATTGGTAGTAGGGCAGGAGTACAAGTCGAAGGATTAACGGAACTTGCTAAAGGTGAGAGTATCCCATAGAAAAATTAAACAAAAATGTCTAAGAAAGATCTCTTTCTTTTCATTTGCATGCTCCATAATAAAAGTTTTGTGTAAGGTGGATTGTTAAACAAAGAAAATGTATCATCGTTTCGGTTCAATGACATTTTTATTGGTGGCCAATAAATTGTAGCGTTTTAATCAAGTATTCCGTTCAAAATCAAAAAGCGACTTGCATCTTTTTAGATAATTTATTCTGCTTACCATGTCTATATACAATTCTTTGTTTAAAATTTAAATTTGGAATTCCAGGAAAAAAAGTAGAAAATTCCTCAAAATATCGGCAACATTGTACGAAATGGGTAAAAGTCTGACTACTTGACTGCATGAAGGTAAAGAAATTTTTTTCAGGTTGTGTACGGTATCTCACTTTAATAATAATCCCCGTTTTCCAAAATATAAAGACGATGATGAACCAAGTACCCTTAATGACGATGATGGTATAATAGCCAGCAGAAGGGTCATGCAATTATTTGAATTTTATCCAATTTTACTCGACTATGGACCGTAATCGCTGTTTCAGTGTCATTATCAAGAAACACTGTATCATTGTTGTTATCCTTATCCCCTGAACTCCTTTATATTATTACGGAGGAATGACACAATGTAAACTTGTAAAGGAAGCCAAAAAGATTTTTGAATACAGTGTGAAAACTATATTATGACGGTATTGTTGCATTGATTATTATAATAGCATTTAGTAGAAAAAACATTGTTCATTGTCTGTCGTCTTCTGTCTTGTATGGAAAGGGTCAATCGCAATAATTTTAATCCCAAACATTTTTCTCAACCTCTCATATCATTCAGTTCATTATTACAACCGCACACCCGACCAGACAGAGTTGATTGTTACGCTTTAAGCTTTTGTTGTTTCCTTCCCAGAATAAAAGCGAACAAAAAGAAGACAGACGGAAGAAAAGGAAGGGATAATGACAGTTCAAAAATGAAGGCACAGGAGCAACTCTGTAATAGCAAGTTAGTGAGTGGGAGGAAACAAACCTGAAAAAGGAGCAAGGAACCTCATAAATCATTATAAAACTATGAGAATGGTGCTCATGATGTATTCAAAAAACCAGTGCATAATCAAAAGATTTCCGTAGAAGTACGCACTACGCATATTTTACTACAATTTTAAAACTGGACATGCTTTGGCTAAAGAAGGTGAAGTCTGAGCGGAATGGGACTACCCTTTTCCTCTTGGAAAAGGGATTTTCTCTGCTGCATCATGAAGGACGAGAAAAAACAAACGAAACAAACTAGTTGACTAGATTTTTGAAGTGAGAATGAAGGAAAAAGGAAAATCCCGTTCCTGTTTTATTTTTTTCAATTTTTACGTATTCCTGCTGTTGTCTCAAACACTCACGTTCTCCATTTTCAAAAAGTATTATAGGCAGAACCATAAGAAACGTGATGTAATATCCATACTGATGATGGTGTGAGTCAATAAGGACTGATTATTCAACAATGTAGGACGTGTGCACCCCTTTTCCTCTTAAAATCCAGTTTGTACTCAAAACGATCTTACATGGAAACTTCCAGATTTTAAATTCACTGGCCTTCTTATCTCAAACAAGAAAACATTGATAATTACCATTGGCTTGATTATATTTTATCCAAGTGTTAGTCAAGGGATGAATCGCTTGCAAATTGTTTTTAAATTGACTCACAGCAATTTAATTAGATAAATGTTGGACTATTTGCTTTATGTTGCATGAGTTTAAAATAATTTGTTCTATTCACGCTATTGACAACTTTTTTGTATCGTGTCTACAACTTGCAAGTTTTCAGCATATCACAGTCCAGTAAATTATTCCAGTTTGATTTTTGTTCTTTGTAAAGATTCTGTAACCTTATAAAATCATCTTACTTTAAATCATTTTTCCTTATTACCCGTGACAAACTTGTCATTCAAAGGAAAATTCGTCCAATAGTGATACAGAGTAGCAGTGGCATGACATTCTATACCAGGCGTAAACGGGACTGGCTCAGTTGATGACCACGTGAGGACATAAAATACTTAGAAAACCAGATTTGTGACTATTTTAAAATAGAGAAAAAAATGAAACATTTTTCCTTGTTTTTAACAATTGGCAAAGCCACACGCTATGCTATAAACAGATGCAAATTTTTGCACACATTAAAATTAAACAATTTGCAGTACGTAAAGAATTGGTCCATGGCTTATACATTTTATGGAGAATTTTATTATTTAAGGAAAAAATACTTCACAGAATGGTCGATTTACATTTAACCTTTCTCAAAGTTAAACTATTTTCCTTGTGTAGCAAGTTCCTCTTCTTTACAATCTAAAATCTTCCTCCTTTTTTTAATTATCTTGAATTTTACTCATCCTGCTTGATCACCTTTAGCCCAGTTATATTTGCTAGAGCGTCCTATCTTGTGACCTACTTTGTATTAATACATATTAGGCAAATGCTTTTTAGTAGTCTTCTAAATAAAGTTAAAATGATAAAAAAATGTCTCTTACATCGTTGATCTTTCTATTCTGGGATATAATGTTCAACCATTTTAGTTTTTGTTTGTTTTTGCGACGCAGGTGGTTGTAGGTATTATGATATTTTCTCGGGGTCGTTGTTCCATAAGCAAACATTTAATGATGAAAAATACAGGAAGAGCCAGCAAAGAATTGGCATTTTCTTTGGCATTTACATGTTATTCGCACGCCAGGCCGTACGAAAAAAGCTATTCAGGTTATCCTTTCACCGGCATCAGTAGTAGCCCCAGTAATAATATCATATGTCATCAAATAAAGGTATTCGTTGCATAGCATGCACTTCCTGAAAGATTTAGAATTCAAAATAGAGACAGTAAAAGCAATAGAGTCTGCAGAGGAAAGATATCTCCGAGACAAGGGTTATTGGATGCGCATAAGAAAAAGTAACATCAGAGCAAACGAGAAGAAATATTTTAGAATAATGCATACTTATTGATTCAGGTTTGGTTTTTCTCCACAAATACGTTTGCACAACTTGGAATAGGCAATATGGCACTATGTACCAATAGATCTTTATCCGCATCCATTCTTCATGTAAAACAGCGAGATTTTCCCGGTTGACGTAGGTAATGAAATATTTTTCTTTCTTCTCCTCCTTCTACAAGTCAGTG
>JAANSO010004385.1:0-10153 GCA_036507315.1 Lepidocyrtus fimetarius | reverse complement strand
AAAACAAATTTTCTGTAAATTTTTCCAAACCATTAAAAATCACAACCTTGGGGGAAACCAACGTTGGGAACACTTTAGAAAATTATCTCATGTCCGTAATTATTTTGATGACTAAATGCCCCTATTAGAAGCAACCTGTTTGCCCAAACATGTTCTCCCTTTCACCTTTGTAACAAAGTAACATGCCAGCAAAACATGGTTTGTATGTTACTTTACAGAACCAGTGTACGCAATTCAAATTGGAAATCCAGTTTATTTCTGTAATATATTTTTGTCACTTTTATGGATTTTTAAACGCTGTGAATAATTTTCATCAGAATGCACATGCACATCAGAATTTTGTTACGAAATCATGGAATAATTATATCTTTTCCTTCTGTAATTATCGCCTTTAACCACTCTCATAAACTACAAAACTTTATGTGAAAGTTATTTAGGCACGGGAAAATTTGACTAACAGATGCCTTGAATAGATTACCGTTTGTGTTCTATGCTGCAAACAGAATCTAATATTATAATTATCATTTTATTAATACAAAGTTCCATATTTTAATCGTGTTTTCAAACATTTGAAATGCAGTATGTCATAAGGGAGCAATTAATTATCTGAAGATTGGATTGGAACTTGTTCGCGTTAATATAAATATAGTCTTGCAAGCCAATGATATAGTCCACATAATTTTTGCAATGCAATGGCAATAATTCAATAGTTCTGAAATTTCCATAATAGTTGCATAATATCTTTCATTTTTCCACGGGTTTCTTCAGGTACTGAATTGGTTGTTTGTTGATTACCTTCATTATTTATGCAACATGTTTTGAAAAATTATTTTGAAATTTCTATATTATTATTATTGCTTTGAAAAGTTTACGTAATGAAAAAATATTTGAGGTACTTTTGGGGCTTTGGCCTGCAGATAGAAGACGAGGTTAACCAGACGAGAGGCATCTTATTTTTCGATACCCAGTTTATATGTTAATATGATAATGCCAGTGTGTTCTTAAAGGCAAAGAAATGGTTTCTGTGTACATACGTAGTGTATATATTTTTATTCAAATTAAAATTATTTTTAATGAATCTATAATATTAGAAACAAATTATCAAAGACTAGATACGATTTTGATCAGTATAGCCCCTAACTTATTTCGGCCACAACTTATGGATCAATTTAAACTCTTACACGCACAAGTGAACTCATCTATTTTACTTTTTTTTCTTGCAGGAAGCCGAGTTAATGAAACTCTACTCAAACTATATTGGAACAAAAAATGCAATGATAAAGCAAGACAAACGATATTTCATTTCTGTCCTACTTAAAACACCTGAAAAACAACTTTAATTCATTCAATCAATATACAATATAGTTTTAGGAAAAGTTTAAACCTTAAGCCTTGTTGTTTTTAGCAAGCTCTATCAAAACTGTAAAAAAGTAGTTATAATATTCTAGCTTTGGTTTACTTGTGAAAGGGCACAGATTGTAAAACATCAATTACATAATGAAAAGCGTGTTTCGCTGGAGTTTTCTACTTTTTTCTAAGTTTATTTTTTTGTACGGCATGGGTAATCAAATCAAGATGAACGAAGATTGCCAACTTCATATAATTTTCTTAAATTCTACAGTAGAAAACCTATCTGAACTGGATTTCTCCAATTCTTTCATATTTCATCAAAACGTTGCTTCCCAAGAACCTCTAACGCCTTTAACCATTCGTCATTTGGAAACTGTTGATGACCAAATTCTTGATGAATCGGAAGACCTAAAAATTGGCTTAAAGAAGCTTCGACATCTCCGTAAATTACTGAATTCCGTTTGTTTAGCTTTCTACCTTTTAATGACAGACAACGACTTTGATAAATACTTGGAATCTATTGTACAATCAGGTTTTGGCAAGTCAGACTACGCAATTTACTTGATTCCAGTTTCTCAAGTACCCCCAAACAATCCTTTGATTATTCAGTTTACTTCAGAACTGTTTCAATCGGCAGTATCGGAGACGTTTCATGCAACATTACTTTTCATTTGGCCAAGATGGAAAGAATATTGGGATATTCTGCTACTTTTGCCCAAATCAATTAAGAAAATTGGAAAAGAAAACCAGTTTGGAGAAAGTGAAATCCATCTCGGATGAAATAAATGGAGAAGGTTATGGTACAAAAGGAATCATATCATACGTGGGAGTCTACGGAGGAATCTTGCCACTCTGTTTGAGACCACGAAAGGCCTTCTTCTGGGCTATTAATAATTGTGCCATTCTAGAATCCATTGTTTTCTCATCTCTTCAAAAACCTCTAAATATAACCTTTTATCTGTTCCATCCTGGATGGAAACCGAAACATAGTGCTAGCTCCAAATGGGGCTTGCAAGTTAAATTCTTGGAAGTTCTTTCCCCGTTCACTGGAAGTGACATTATTCACACCGGAGGTTCTTGTACTTTTCTAGGAGAAACCCGAGCTCAGGCTTTTTCTTGTTTGGAATTAGAGGATTTGGAGAGCTTGAATTTCTCCATGGACTACCTCCTTCTCCCTCCGATCATGGGATGCGTCATGTGTCTCGCATTTTTTTACTTTTATGTAACCAAGTCTTTCAGTTTTGGCTTTGACTTTTTAAAATTTACGATGGGTCTCCCCGTTGGAGAAGAACATCCTCGTAAGCTCATAGGTCATTTAATGATCGGGCTTACCTTTCTCTCAATGGTCTACCAAGCATACATAAACACGGAGGGCATTCGGATTCTTGGCTACCCTTCCTGGTACGAGATGGTATCAAAAGGTTATAAAATTGCTATTGCCGGGAACCTTAGTGAAATTACAACCAAGAGCTTTATTAGTTCAATGTCGCCAAAGCTTCGATCCTACTTTGAGGCTCTTCTTCCTCCAAAAAGTAAAGGGGAGGAGAGGATGGACCTCTTTGATCTTTTCTACATGGGCAATGTAGGTTTTCAGGAGTATCAAATGGGGGCAATTGCATTATCGATAAGTAAACGGAACCTCATGTTTTTTAAACTTTCTAGCTCTACTATTGTATCCCTAACTGGATCATCATCATCTGGAGTGAAACGATTCAAAAATAGCCATATTTGTCGGATGTATGATGTTCAAGAAATCATCAACAAACCAATTTTTTTCCCTAGGGATATTCGTATTTGGTCTAACATGGGGAGAAAAGCAACTCGTCTTAACCTGCAGTTGGTTCAATTCGGATTTTATCAATTAGCTTATGATAGACAAGCATTTCTGATAAGGAAAAATTTCAAGGATTTTACATTGAGGGAGAGGTTAGTGGTTGAGGAACCAAAAGCTCTCGACACAAAATCTGTCATTGGTGTGGCTAGCACTTATTTTGCAGGGATTTGCATCCTTCTCGTTTGCAATTTATGTGCAAGGCATTTATTCAAAATGAAGCATAAATTAGTCAAAAGCTTTAAAACTGTTTTTAAGGTAAATCCGGCCACGTGTATAGCTAAATCAACTACGTTCAATTTTAATTATTGTGTTTCCCGTAAGCTTAATTTAAGTTATGACGAGGTTTAAATTAATTTCAATTTTAATTGATCTTTTTATTGTAAAAGCAATTAAAACATTTTTAATTAAAGAATATAATGACTATTGAAATGAAAGTTCAAGTCCAGGATTCTATTTTCAGAGAATCGATAAACTTTAATTAATTTTCTAACATGATGAAAATAATGTAATTACTTTTAATATCCAAATTCCTATAAATAACAACTATCACTCGAATCTATTTTAAGCATTTAAAACATTTTCTTGTCCTTTTTAACCGGTTTATAACGGAAAGGGAACGGAACCTTATTCGCATTTGTTTTTGCCTTTTTAGCTGCTGCAGCTTTGAATTTTAGGGATGTCGGACGAACTCTTTTGGTACGGGGTTGTCTCACGGCCAGAGTGCAATTAGCTTCATCAGAACCATCAGGACAATCCCAGATTCCATCTTCATCACAAACCCATTCATTAGGAATGCCTGAGATAAAATACAAGTATTTTAGAAATCATAATACTGGTAGATAAAATGGATATTGAAAACGCAACTGAAAAAATAAATTACAAGTTCCGGGAACATTTGATCCGGGTTGTTGATTGCAACGTGATTCATCTTCACTGCAAGGGCAAGCATCTTCTGTTTCATCTGCTCCATCTCCGCAGTCATCGACGCCTATTTGTATTAAATGAGCGTTAGAAAGCATGTGTACATTGCACTTATTAACATTTTTTACTGCACTTACCATTACAGATTGCTGACCTTGGAATGCATCTCTTTGTTTCTGGACACTCATACTAAAATAAAATGTCAAATTAACATTGAGCTAAATATAATTTTCTCATTTAATTAGGTAATTAAACATCAAAGTATGTTTCTTTACCCCAGGACAGTTCTCGCAATTTGTTTCATCTGAATAATCTCCACAATTGTTGTTACCTAATGAAAATTAATTTAAGGATTATTTGGTGAATTTTATAAACAACACATCCGACAATTAGGTATTAACTACTAAGAATCAGGGCTAACCGTCGCAAACGTATATATCATAAATACATCTGCCATTGGCACATGTAAACTCATCATCCCAACATTCTCTGGGGCACTCTGCTTCATCAGAACCGTCTCCGCAATCATCATCACCTACATTATTTAATGAAATAATTTTTTAAATAGTTTTTGTAGTTATTTCTGCTTTGTCATGCAAGCTATTTCATCTCTTTTTACCATCACAAATGTAGCTACGTGGAATGCATCTCCCAGATTGTGGACAGACAAACTGAAAAGGAAAAGTTCCGAAAAACAAGATTAATTTTTGCGACTCTTGAAATGGACACTTGTGTCAATTTATCGTTTTATAAATTTATATTTATTTAGTAATTTATTATTTTTTTGACCCCTGGGCAAGGAGTTGTAGTGGTTGGTGGACATCCTTCCTCATCACTTCCGTCCCCACAGTCGTTCATCCCATCACATCTCTATAAAATACGTGTAATTAGAGTTTAGACAATAACTACTAGTGTAAATAAATAATTATTTTGTTTAATTTTACCCAGCTGGCTGGTAAGCAAGCTCCAGAATCGGCGCATGTAAACTTAAAAGTGAAAAAATATTAATTACAGAAAAAGAATTTAGAAGTTAAAAAATCATATTTCGCTTTAATCGTTTAATTAAAGCTGCTTCCGTTTCTGAAATAGTATAATTATTAAGCATTTAGATATACCTCAAAATCACAGCATTGTCTGGGGCAAGTTTTTTCGTCGGAAGAATCCGCACAGTCGTTGTCCCCTTTAATTTAAGAAACCTGTATATTTTTCTTCAAACATATTATAACTATTTGAAAGAATAAAATTTAGAATTGATTACCATCACAAACCCAACGATATGGAATGCACCTGGACCCATCTGCGCAAGGGAACTCATCAGGGAGACAATCGCCCTGAAATAACAAATGAAATCAAGTATGTTGCACAATGGATGCACAATCTAAAAACTGTATGATTACCGAAGGGCATGTTTGGCCCCGCGCCAAAGCTACTATTCCAAGCAAAATAAAAATTTTCATTATTCTTGACAATTAGCTTCGACTTAAGGAATTAAATTTTCTGCTCTTCGTTTTCCAGTTCAGTTTTAAAATTAAAACTGGTCTGAAAACTAGAAACATGCGACATTTTGTATAACCGCCATTTACATGTGACATTGTTATCACCGACATAAAATAAACAGATTTTCCCCAAACTTTATCTTCCTCTTACATCTTCGACCTTTTCCCTTTCGGGATCATAATTTAATCAGTTTTTGAAGGCTATTTTTTTGCTTTCCTAGGTAGAGTAGGTATTACGCTTCTGGTTACATAATACAATAATTAGGTTAGCAAGGCAAGGTTGTCATCATCAAATTAAGTAAATATTTACGTGTTTTTCTTTATTTTGCCCTTAAACTGACACTTGCTTATCAATATCAACTTTGTAATTAAAGGTTATTGGTAAAAATTATCTGAAATTGCCATTTCAAAGTAAACAAATATTTTTTCTGTCACGTACAGCTTTATTGCTTTCTGTTGCAAAATGTATTTTTTACAAACTTGCTGGCTTATTTACTTTTTTAATCGATGACACTTATCTTGTTGTGCATTGATTATTTCCGTTAATCTACCCAATCTTATAACACACTATGTTATTATAATTATTGTAAAAGTTTTTATTTTTGGAATCAAATCAGTTTTAATTTAAGCATATCATATCATTCATATCATTTTAGGAACCAAAATTTGATTACACAGCTAAATACTGTACCTTAAGGCGTTGTTCATTCATGTCACATTGAAAAACATTTCAAAGGTTTGATTAAACGTCAATTTTTTGATGTCATCTGACTTATCAACAAGTAAATAAGCATAGTTAAGGACAAATTAAGTTGGAGTGAAGCAGAGATTTTTATCAACAAGTAAATAAGCATAGTTAAGGACAAATTAAGTTGGAATGAAGCAAAGATTTGCATTTAATTTAGAATTATGTTTGCAGAGAATATAGAACGATGCATTAATACAAGAGCGTTCACGGAATTCAATTTTAAAAACTGACAATCATATTATTTTAATAATGATTGCACAAGCAAGTAATCTACTCTTTTATTGCAGCATATTATAAATTAGCCTCATGATAAGGTTATGTGCAAAAATTGCATAACAAAAAATAGTAATATACAATGCATTAAACATAATCTCAAACTAATATATTTTAGAAATTTTATGTCATGACGTAAGTAATTACTGGATTGGATATGGCATAAGACAAGAAATCCAGACCGGATCTAAATAATTAAATTTATAAAATTATAAAATTTAAGTTTTTAAATTTGAATAAAAAATTTGTATTTGCACAGAATTAAGTAATTAATGCTCTAATGCAACATTTTTATACAAAGTCGGTGCTTTATTATTCTCTGGTTAATATCATATCACTTTATCTTAATTAATGCAACAATAATAGCAGCGGAAAGTGCCACTGGATAAAATCATTTTTATGAGAATTAAAATGATACTAAAACAAGTTGCTAAATCAAACTTTTAAAAATTAATTAAATTAGGAACACGTGGATCAAAAATAAAACCATCAAGAGATTACCATGATCGGTTTTCACTATGCAATTAAACTATGGTTAGACATTTTCCTCCTTTCTTCGTCCGAATTGACTTAAAGTTTTTAGCTAGATTAAATACGATTAGTTATGTTGGCACACTTTTTATTTATTCATTTCCTTCAAAATTTGTATAAAATGGGGAGAGAAAGTTGAATAGCTTCACATTCTTCATACAAGCTAATTCAAGACAAGAAAAACTTTGCAAATATTCCTAAATCCGAATCAAAATGCAGAACAAAAACATTCTGACTAGTTTGGTTTGGCTCCTGGCGTTTGCCATTGTTGCCCAGGCCGCTACTACCGTCCGACCTGCCACAACAGGAGCGCCAAAGGTGACAACTGCGAAACATGATCCGAAAAATGCCACGGCTTCCAAATCTTTGGGAACCACTCTTCCACCAAAAGAGAAATCAGTAGAACGAGAAGGTTTCAAACTGCTTGGCAGTTTATCACAACCGAAAACTGTTACAAAATTTGGTCAAACTTCCACCGTTTTTGAAACCTTCTATTACTGGGAAAGTGTAAACTCTGTAAGTCATTAACTATAACCTTTAAATACGCTAAAAATGAAAATTATTATACCACAGACTGTATAATACTTTTATTTGTTTGACTAGGCGGGACGGGCCGAGGCCGCAAGGGATTGCAGGGCAAATGGGGACACGCTCCTCTATATGGAAACCAGGGAAGAAGTTGAAAACGTCACACGTTGGCTGCAAAATACAGACACCACAGGTACACTTTACTGGGTTGGAGGGAGGTATGACATGAGAAGCGATTCCTTTACTTGGGATAATGGTGTCCCCTTCGGTCCCCATGCTCCCTGGGTTGATGGAGAGCCCATTCACAAGAAAGGGAACACGGGAGTTGCTGCTCAAACGATCAACGGTGAAATTAGGCTACGAACCCAAGCCAACACATTTGCCTCTCGGTACATTTGCGAAAGTGAAAGACCGTGATGATGGAGATAGTAGCCAATTGCCCCAGCCTTGTTACAAAGACAATGACCTCGTAATTGTCGTAGATTCTTCTGGAAGCGTATCCATTTCTCATTACGAAGTAGCCAAGGAGTTCACTACAAGACTTGCCACCACCTGGGTTGACCATTCAGGAAGTCGTGTAGCTGTCCAGGTGTATTCCTCTTATGCAATGCCCATATTTGGGTTGAAGGACATTCAAACTGTGCCGGAGATTAAGACAAAGGTCTACAACATGCCATATATCGGAGGAAACACGGCCAGTGATCTTGCTATTGCTTTGGCTGTCGACGAGCTTCAAAATAATACTAGAGGTGTAGTCAGAAACATGGTCTTCTTAACTGATGGACATTCCAACGACAGGAGCAGTACAAAAGCGGCGGCTGACATGGCAAATAGCTTGGGAATAAGGACATTTTCCGTTGGTGTGGGAAGTGGTGTGGATGACAGCGAACTTTTGGCAATCGCTGGAGGGCATCTGGACAGAAAGTTCCATCCTTCTCAATTTGATGAGTTGTTGTCAGTTTTGAGACCAGTCAGTAAGAAAGTGTGCAACTAACAAATTCCAACATTCGTTGGTATACATTCTAACAAGCGTATTTCAAAAAGTTAAATTGTAGAAAGTGAATTGAAAAAATAAAGTTTGTTGTTGAATGACGTAAATAAAATTCAAATTATGCGAACCGATTAAGGTTTTCGTTTAAATATCCACGCAATTAATCATACTCCATCGTTAAGTTATTATACATAATTTGTTATTGAGCGAAGCATCCTATAATGAAGATGAAAGCAATTAGCTAAAATAATCCAAGTTGCAATAATACGAGTTCTTCGTTTATCAACATTTTACACCAATCAGACGAACTCAAAACAAAAAATAGCGTACAAAAACACAGGTAGATAATAGCGTAACTGTAACTTCATGTTAATATTATTATTTCTTATACAAAATTAAAATTCATTACGATGTTCTAAAAATATGCGACTGGATGATGCACAAAACTTGGTTAACAGAGCTTGGACGAAAACCGATATAAACCTAAAACTTTACTCTTTAGCGTCACCAATACCGTCGGGATTGATTGCAAACGAGGCCTCTAACTCTAGCAAATTGGGAGAATAATATATTTTGCAAATTCTGTTTTCCCCTCTGCCTTTTCGAAGATAAAGTCTAAATAAATTCATACACAAGTAAGTTTGCATTTGTCTAGCTGATAATTCACCACGTCCAGAATAATCGGTTCGATCTGGCGCTGTTAATGACGAGAAGATCATACCTAAAACGTTAAAGCAAAGACAACCGTAACATTATTTAAATTGAAACTTTTACTTAATCCTTAAGAATAATCCTTAATGAACTCCAGAATTCAATTTGATATACCATTTATGATTTGATTCATGATTTTTGGGATACGCGAGTGATTTGCTTTGATGTTATCCGATTAATTTGTTTTTGGGCCTAATTGAGATTGTTTAAAGCGGAGTTCATTTTTTTAAACTTGAATCATAGATGGACAACTCTTGCATATTATGTTGGCTCTATGTAGTTTTGAAATGTGGGGTAGGGGTAGGCTCCAAAATCTAAGGAAGTGTAAGGTGGTATTGTTGTAGGATTGGACCGAGGAAAAAGGTATGAAAGGCTACACGTCGTGTGGCGTTTAGTATTTTTTTAGTTAGCCGATACCCATCCTTCAATTAAAGCCAACTGATGAAGATAACAAAGAGGGTGAAAACGACCACTACCAAAGCCTTTATACCTTATTAATTAGAAAATGTCACTTGACTTTAATTTAACTGTAAATGTTCTATACATCCATCTATGAAGCATTTTCATTCATTATAGAAATAAAATTTTGTAAGGAAAATTTATAAATGTGAAACTTTTTTTTTGCTCATTTTGAGTTTCATTCTGCCTCACTATCAAAAAGCATTTATCATTAACTTGCAACTTTTTTCTAGTCCAACTAAACAGAATAGAATTCAATTTGCTATATCATTTATGATTTGATTCGTGATTTTTGGGATACGCGAGTGATT
>JAANSO010004384.1:0-10155 GCA_036507315.1 Lepidocyrtus fimetarius | reverse complement strand
GGTTTTTTTGGTATTTTGGCTAATTTTTGGTATACTGGGTAGCACGGTAGTTAAAATTAAGTGTAATTTATGTGTGAGTTTGTTTGTAGCATGAGTAGTTCCATTTTTTGAGTGACACGAGCTTACATAATAATTTAGTTTACATTTTTGCATAAAATGTTTTTGGGGCATTTTGGTAACTGTAATCTAAATTCACCCTTTGACTCTTTCTATCTTTAACAACTAATATCTTCATTTTGCATTTACATATGTTCTAAAATAATAATAAAATGTTTTTGTTAATTGTTTTTATAGCTGTGTGGCGGTTGCAATGGTCCAATCATGGAGAGATACCTTCTACACGCCCTGGACCGCTACTGGCATCATACCTGTCTCAAATGCTCAGCATGTAACGCCACCCTTGCCGACGTTGGAGGAAGTTGTTTTACCCGTGATGGAATGATCCTCTGTAGAGGCGATTACTTAAGGTAAGCCACATACACTTCACTCACTACACTTCACAAATTCCAATTCATATAAATGGCAAATGCACACACCGGAAATTATCTAACATTTGCTTTCTCCTCCAAACCCCACTTAAACAACCTCCAACAAAAAAATAAACTCATGTCATGTTTTACTAAAAACGAAGGAAAAGCTGAAGTTGAATTTAAAGGAGCAAGTTTTTCTACCCAAAAACCCAAAAGTAGCCAGTTAATATTCATACATCTTTCCTCGTCATAAATAGTTTAGCTCTTTTGCCTTTTCCAAAACATCGCAAGTAGAACATGAGGGATGGAAAGGGGGGAAAAGAGAAGAAAAAACTTGTTCCCTCTTGGTTTTTTCCTCCTCCCAAACGGAAGCATATATTTTGAAAGAGAAAGTTTATGCCATTTGGGAGCACCCTCTTCTCTATCAAAATACTTTAGGAAAATCGTGAAGAGCTCTTCTCTAAAGCCAAGAAGCAAAGGATAATAATATGAAAATGAGCATTTTAGAGATGGAACAGCAGAGAGAACGCGTATGAATTTCAAATGATTTTATTTAGAGAAACATGATGATGATAATGCATAAAAAATAAAACTTTTCCCAACTGGAAACAACTTTTTCAAAAAAAGTTTGAACGAGAAAGCAATTTTTCCTAACTAGCATTTAAAATATTTTAAAACATGAGCAGCGTAGAAGAGAGAAATAATTAGCAGTAACAATAATAATCATAATAATCCTTCCATAAAAACTCAACACTTCATGGTTTTCATTCTTTCCTGTTCTGTTCTCGAAGTGAAATGTAGCTGAAGAATAAAATAACTTAAAAAATGTAGTTACAATTCCATTGTGTTGCTCATGCAGAGCGTATTCAGTATTTAGTAAAACGGAAGAGAAAATAAGTTAAGCATGAAGCAAAGAAATCGGTTTAGTAAGATGTGTTTTTGAATGAAGTTTTAACATTTTCCTTCCATATCCATGAGCAATCCTTCACAAAATTTTATTCTAAAGATTTTTGTTAGAAAGATGAACTGAACTGTAGAAAAGCTATGCTCTCTCTCCCATGTGAGTATTCAATGAGCAGAGAGAAGAGAAAGCGTTTAACTCAATTTTCATAACTCCTTTCCCCTTCTTTCTGTTCCTGTTCTTTGTCTGAAAAACAGGCAGCTGCGAAAAAACTGCTTTTGGGATGAAAATTATTTAAGGCTCAGATAGATATTTGGATTTTTTCTCTCACTTTCTTTTCCTAGACTGTTTCTTCTTGTCTTTCCTACCTGAGCTCATAGAAATGAATGATTTTTTCTCTCGTTTCATTTGCTTTATTTAATTTTCGCATATTCCCCCAGAAAGAGTTAGGTATAAATATTACGTGGATGATAAGACGTTGAGAAGGGAATAAAAATTGAAGAGTCACGTCTCCCCATTTATTCATCAGAGCAACTTTCTTTTTTTACCTTGTAAACAAGTTTAGCTTTGAGCTAAGGAATAAAAGAGAGGTTTTTAGTATGATGGCAATGATGGTGGTAGCATTTGGTGAGAAAGCATAATCGCTCAAGTTTTATTCCAGAAACTGTAGAAGAAAAATTATCAAATGATCATCACCCGACGCCACCGTTGCTAAATTATTTTCCCCTTGTTTCTCTTCCCGTTACAGAAAATCAGCTCAATTTTATTATTACAGAAAATTGTGAAACTTTTGGTAGAAAATACTTTGCAATAAAGTTTTGAAGGTTTTTTTTTGCTGGAACATGTTCTCGTTCGTGGCAGACAGAAGAACCATGTTGCCTTCCAGCTAGTTTCCATAATTCTGGAAATGGGATTAGTTCTCTTTTTCTCCTTCTTTCAAATAAGTTGATAATTATATGCAGGAACATTTGAAGGGGTAAATATATAAAAGGGAGAAGAATTCCAGAGAAATTAGAGGAAAGTGCCATTTTGTCATGTTTTCTGACGCTCTCTTCCTTTTTAGTATTGTAGTATGCTAATTAGCCATTAACTACATCCCTCAAAACATGGAAGAGATATCCGCATAAAATACAAATGGGAGAATCAAGAATAATGAAATAAGTTCTTACTGCTCATATCATGATGATTATTATTGAATTTAAAGTATTTTTGGTGAGTTTGAAACTGATGCCGCCGCTTTTCAAAACTTGTTCCTTGCATAAAAGCCTGAATAGAGTAATGAAATAAGTTCTTACTGCTCATATCATGATGATTATTATTGAATTTAAAGTATTTTTGGTGAGTTTGAAACTGATGCCGCCGCTTTTCAAAACTTGTTTCTTGCATAAAAGCCTGAAGCAGATGTGTAACGCATGTTTCGTCAAATTCCCTCAAACATCTCTTTTCAAATCCTCTTCAAAAATCCTGAACGACTTTTCCACTAAAATTTGGAAAATATGTTTCAGAATGTGTGTAAAATGTGACAAAGGAGCATGGAAAAGAAAAAAGTTCATTCATTCTGAGCGACTTGCACACATTTTGTGTTAAATGAGGAACTAGTGGGGTGTGACAAAACAAGAAAACAGGAACAAAATGTAAAGAACTAGCTCAACTGCTGCTCATTTTGCTCTAAGCAAGCTGCCGTTGCGTTCTTCTCTTTTTAGAATGGCAATGACGAGAGCGTTTTGCGGCTATGAATAAAATGAAAATGATGACGATCGTTTTTATTTTATTTTGAATCCTGGCTTAAACAGGCACTTTTCATTCTTCAGCACAACAAAAATGTTTCCAGTTTTGGAAAAACGAAGAAATCTTTTTAGATTCTGCTATGTCACTCTCAATTTTTCCTTTGCCGGCGCTGCTCCGCGTGAGAAAAAGGAAATGTATTTTTATGTCATTCTCTTGTGCTCGGTTTTAAAGGGAAAATCCTCTAAATTTATTCAATGAAGACTTTAAAAACAGCGAAACTGATTCGATGAAGATACAAGAAATGTTGTATTTGACGATGTCTCATTCAAAAATTTGAAAATTACGATGAAATGATAACAAAAACATCCTTGCTTTTCCTGTTTACCGACTGTATACGTACTTCCCATTAGATGGGTTAATATAAATAAATGAGTGATTGTCTTTCAATTAGTTTCATAGCGAGCATTACTTTGCAACTCTTTTAATGATGATGAAGGTTTTGATGTCGCGTCAAGCTCCCAGTAGTCGCCCTTCCTTCAAAACTCCAAACGAATCAGATTGTGACGATAAAAAAGGCGCTGTCGTTTTTGTGTGCAATGAATGATACTTGTAAAGATCATGGCAAATGGCGACGCATAAATGTAAGCAAATGGCTACAACTGATTAGACCAAATGATGACGACGATGGGATGATTATAAGAGGAAATGAGAATGTTTAAGCAAGCCGGTAATAAACGATAAGAAGGGAAACCTGGGGTAATTCCAACATATATCTTTCCAAAAGGAAAGATGAAGACTTATCTTTAGCTTGTCAGCCCTGTTTTGGCTTACTGGGATGATGTGGATATGATGGCTCCGGTTTTTTTTCAGGAAAAGATATCTTAATAGGATGGATATTCTTTCTCTTTAATTCTCGCGCAGTGTGTACGTGCTTTTACATTAAAAAGTAGACAAAATGGTTGGAAAAGAAAGCAAAGATGAGTGTGTATCCTACATTTTAAGGATTATTTTTTCCTCTAATATACATTTAAGTAAGCTTAAGTTGGTTAATCTCCCGGGATTAATTTTCCCAGCTGTCTTTTCCTCTCTCTGGCCAATTAATTGAGTCTCCCTCTTGAATTATCAGACAGCACAGCACATCCAAAATAGTTGCTGCTTTGATCTCATTTCTTCAAATGAACCTATGGGAGCTGACTATGAAGGGCTGAAGCTGTTGTTTAAGTGCTTATGACAAGCCAATAATCAAAGTGTAGTGTGTGGAAGTTTTCTAGCAGAATAGAGAGGAATGGAGAAGGTCCCTATTTGATCAGAAAGGGAAAGAGTGGTGTCTGGATTGACACAATAACGGGGAGAAGGAAAAGGAACAACGTAATTTAGCGAAATCCTTCACCAAAAAAGATGAGATGAAGCTTGTCAATTTAGCGATTAGCGTATGGATGGATGGATGAATAGAGAGAGAAAGGGAATTTTGTTCTCAGGGTTTGCCTATATGTCTATGTCGTAATACTACAACTCATCTTATGATATTAACGAGCAATTACACAAAAAATGGAATTATTTCGGGTGAGACTGGAGTGGGACTGGGAAATTATAGAAGGGAACAAAACTATATAAGCTTCCCAAGTAAAGTGGAATCAAATTCGGAAGCTATGGGAGTGGGAGGAGAAGTGAAAGGAGGAAAATGATGGAAGGGACGATATGTACAGAGAGAATACTGGGAGAGAAAGCCTTAAGCTAATTCCTAATTAATTATTGTATTCCATCCCACGTCCGCTAATTCCTGTACGTGTGAAAGGAGTCCCAGAGGTCCTTCATTTTCCATTGCTGACGATGCTTCATGAAACTGAACGAATTTTGGTATTAAACAAGAGGGAAAGCAAGCAAATAATCAAAAGGGAACTTATTGGAACTTTCCATTATGCCCAATTTCATATTTTATCCATAGCAGTTTATTTTTTATTTCTCCGAAGCAAAATTATTCCTTTTTTGTTTAAATAAATACCTCGGAATTGGTTTCGCATTAGGTTTGTTAGGATTGGCAGAAATTGGTTATTATTGAGTGAGGAAGGGAATGTGTTATGGGAAAAATGTGAGTATGAATGAGTTGGTTTTAGTTTTTTGAAATAGTGAGATATTCCTTTTGGGGATTATATATTTTTAGAGAGTTCCGCTTCAATGCGAATATAATGCGGAAGGAGTAGGAAGGAAATTAGCAAGCCCCTCATGAACAGAAAAAAATATCCTGTGTCAATAATGAGCTGGATGAGGATGATGATGATAATGGAGGAGGAAAATGATGATTAGGCCTTGATGATTGAGGAGGATGATTTCTCTCTCTTTCGTGCTCCTCTCCATCATCATTTGATCAAGAGAAAGTGGGAGGTGGTGGTGATCAGCCCGATTCAAATCAAGAGTTAACTAACTAACACCAACCTACAAGCTTCCAAGTACGTGCTCTGAACTTGTAATCTTGTTAGCTCCCTTCTTCTTCTTCCACACTTTCTCCCTCAATCCAATCTATATATTTTATTCAACCATCCAAATTTGGAAAAAATGAACTATGGATTGAATTCCAGTTTGATTCGGTTCCAGAAAAGAAGAGACGTCTGCTCCTGATGCTGATTCCAAGTTTGTTCCAAACTGTTGTTTGTCTTGAGTTACCCCTACTTATGATGATAATGCTAATAATAAAAATGAAAGGAATGAATAAATGAGGGAATATGCAGCTGTTCCTGAAAAATGAAGGAAAACATTTTATGAATTGAGATCATTTTATTTAAAATGGGTATTGAAAAGCGCTTATTGTAAGGAATAAAGAGAAGATTATGTATGAATGATGATATTGAAGAGAGTAAAAGAAGAGGAAGTTGTTGAGAAGAGGAGGGAAGATTCTGCTTGTGGAAAGTTTAGATTATGTATGAATGATGATATTGAAGAGAGTAAAAGAAGAGGAAGTTGTTGAGAAGAGGAGGGAAGATTCTGCATGTGGAAAGTTCTCTGCAATATTTTTGTGGTTACATAAGAAGGTAAAAGAGGAAGGATAGAGGAAAATTGTGAAAAGGAAATAATTCTTTTAGTGCTCATCCAGTGTAAACCGTAAATTGACGGGTTTGAGAGAAGCGGCTGAAGCGATGGGTGAGTAAGTAGGGAAATCGGGCGTGAGAAATATGAACATGGCTTGATCTGAAGAAGAAAGCTTTCCTCTTTCAGTTTTGTCTCTTTTTGGTTTGTAAATTATTGAGCAGTAATAAATGAAAATATTGAATGAAGGCTTTGAGAAAATTAATTTAGCGTAAAGCCTATTTAAGAAATTTAAGCTTTCCTCTTTCAGTTTTGTCTCTTTTTGGTTTGTAAATTATTGAGCAGTAATAAATGAAAATATTGAATGAAGGCTTTGAGAAAATTAATTTAGCGTAAAGCCTATTTAAGAAATATATTTGGTCATAGAAGAATAATTTTTGTTTTAAGCTTAAAAAAGAAGGAAGTTTGGTTGAATGGAGTTTGAGAAAACGAAGGAATTAGTCAATTGTGCAAAACTTTGTTTTATTAAAATGGATGATTAACTAAAAATACTTAAATGAGTTTTTATTTTAAATTCTTTACAGAATATTCGGAAATGGCTGGAGCTTGTCAAGGATGTGGCCAAGGAATTCCACCATCAGAATATGTGATGAAAGCTGGGATGTCCCCACCAGGCGCCAGCCCCCCATACGTTTTTCATGTTAAGTGTTTCATTTGCTCCAAGTGTGGCTGCAGACTCATGCCTGGTGACAGATACTCAGTACTCAATGGTGCCCTTTTCTGTGAACAGGATGCGCTCAAGGTAACAATAAAACAGATTAGCAAAAGAACAGCTCTATTTAATTATTCAATTACATTTCCAACTTTAATTCGTCATCTCGTCATAAATGCAAAAGTCAATTTGACATGTCCAGGAAATATCCAGGAAAGTAAAATGAGGGTTTCAAAGGTCCTTGACCATATTTAGAATACTTTTGATAACGTGACATACTGCCTTGTCATGTCACTGTCTTCATCAAACATTCATTGATAACTTTTTTATGCTACAAGGAAAGCTGTTATTAAATTAAAAATAGGTTTCTGCAGAAAGGCAAAGTGTTTGCATTTTCATCCACTGTGTAATTTCATTTAATAAATCCAATCTAGAAGGAAAGTAATAGTTGACGAATGAAGCCGTGTAAGTTTCAAAGACCAATTTCATTCACGGAATTATGTCAACCGTAGGAAGTGGTAGTCCGTAGTGTAGTAAATTAAATTGTACTGTCCCTCTCAATCCTACCTACTACTTCCTATTGTAAGTTTGATTTCGATACTAAATTAAATTAGGAAGAAATCGTACAAGATGCTCTGATGATGACAAGGTTTGATTAGATTTTCTTTAATAAAAAGTGAAACAGTATTGAGGTTATTTTTTTGCCATAAATGCCGAATACAAGGCTGATACTAGCGATTGCAAGTTATGTAGAAAAAGTAGGAAATAATATTTAAGATGCGAATGATAAGGTTATTATTAACCTAGATGGTCTTTATAAATCATTTTCTAATTTTCTGTTTTTCTTTGTACAGATGATGAAGAACGGAATTGGGAGCCCGTCTAATGCCAACGTTGCCACATCAAATGGACCTACGACAGCACCTCGAAAAGGGAAAGTTGGTCGACCAAGAAGAAGTCGAGACTGACCTNGGTCGACCAAGAAGAAGTCGAGACTGACCTGGTTTATCTAGCACATACTATTATTAACAAAAACCAAGCTAAGTTAAATAATATTATATTAATCAAACTACTATTACAGTTACAACAAACACGAATACAAAGATACTTTATATAAGATTATTTAAAATTTATTACGTAATAGTATATAATTTCCATAAAAAAGTTATACGATGAAAAGAGGGAGAATGTTAAGTATAAACGGATGAAGAAAGAACAAAAAGGAATATGGAGATGTTCATTAATTTCAAAGAAAATTATTATACGATGATCAATAATAATAAAAAGAATACTTTTCTTACATTTGTTCTATACTCTTCAAAATTCCTTAAGAAATATTTGACTAAAAACAAAGACGATTGTGCTGCACACTCCGCATGAAAGTATTTTATTTAAAAATATGTGTGTAAACAGTATAAAGCAATTAAAACTTAGTCTCAACTCAAACGTGGCAATTTAATTGCTGTATTAATAAAGAAAATTCTCTCTCACACACGTTTAATACAAACAAAAGATTTACATTTGTTATTCCACACGAAAATGTTTGCTATTTAGGTTTACATGATTATCATATTTAAATAAAAAGCATTTATAAATTAAAGTGAAAGAAAAGCACACACGCAGTAATTAAGAAGGTATATCTTAAGCAAACACAAAAATCCTTTAAGTCGTTAGTCGTTAAGTTTATTTTATAAGCTACATGAGTTTATGTAAGTCTCAATCGATAAAAAACTTTGTACAGTGTGATGTTTAATAATTATGTAAAGTTTAGCTCTGTAGACTATACCCATTTAGACAATGAGGATCATCATTATTGTTATGTATTTAATTCTAGTAGATTAGTTAGTAAATAGACCGAATAAGTTTAGGCAAGCTATTATGTGAAAAGGACAAACAAATCATTTTTTGTAGAAAAATTCTTTTCTTTGAAAAGAGTTTTATAAATTATAAATAGTTATTATGCTGCATAAAATTATTCTCTTACATGATGGCTCTATATACATAACCAAACACAAACATTTGAGGTACTTAATACGTAATATTTGCTATGTAAAATTTATAATCCTCTTTTTTGGAGATTTGAAGGAGGCAAACAAGAACTTTAGAAAGGGTAAAAGAAAGATGGAAGAAGCAATCAAAAAATTGTGTAAAAAAGCAACCCTTTCCTTTTACGTAATACAATATTGCGTCAAACGTATACTACTATCACGGTATTATAATAATAATTAACTATTCAATAATGATTGATTATTATTATGTCGCATTAAACAATATCGATGTGAAAAATAAATAAAAAATTGAATAAAAATTATAAAATGTTTAAAATATTTTATTTAATCATACAAAATTTGATTTGGGGCATTGTGAGAAGAAAATCATTCAAGGCCAAGCTCGGTCAAGCATAAAATAATCTTATTACATAATCCACCGTTAAAAAATCCAACCATAGACAGAATTTACTCAGGTAAATAATAAAAAATCAGTATGATTATTTCCACCACGGAAAAACTAGTCTTAAAATAATCCGCGTGAAACTTTTTTAACAAATTAAGGGAATGGGTGACCATTTGATTTTTAAAATTAAATTGGACAGGTTCATTCAGGTTGAAAAAGAATTCCAGAAATAAAAATAGTTTCAAATGTTTAAAAAAAATACGGTTAAAATTATCTTTTCCGTATTTTTGTGGTTCTCTCTTCGATTTAAACTGGTTATGCCTCTGCTTCAAGTTCCCATCAACTTTTACTCATTTATTTCCAAATGGTGGAGCAAAGCATCAGGATCACCAGCAGGATATCAACTTACCCGGGGACTTCGATTTACTCTTTGAAGAAGATAATTGGAAAGGAAGTTGAATTATTCTTTCCATCTTACATTCCCCATTCCCAATTTAAAAGTAATACAATGTCAATAAAAAAGAAAATATTTTTTGTCTCTTTGCGGGATACGATGAAGAAATGTGGTCCCTTTGGAAAAGTACTGCTGAGGCCAACTGGACTGGAAATATCATCTGACCTGCTGCAAGAACTACACAAAGATCGACCCTTCATCTTGTACTGTGTTTGTGTGTTGATGATGATGGCAAGGTTAATGAAAGAGGTTGCGAAGACACTGTGAGGGGTACTGCAGGAGCAGCCCTTCATCTTCTCCTCTCCTACCACCGACTGTGACCCTTGCCTAGCCATGTGTGGCCAATTACAATCATATTGTTTCCCATTCTCTATCAAAAACTTGCAATAGCAACATCATAACTGCAACTGCAACCCCCGTTCATTCTTCCTCCCTTTCAAATTCATCCCTTTTCTCTTCCCGTTCCATTCTTCCT
>JAANSO010004383.1:0-10157 GCA_036507315.1 Lepidocyrtus fimetarius | reverse complement strand
TATTTTTAATCAGTCTGTCAATGCGGTCAAAATGATATGCTGCATGACTTTTTGCAAATTTTGCAAAAATTTGCAACAATTGGCAAAAACTGATTGCATATTTGGGATCAGCGCATTTGATTTGCTATAATGCAACAAAAATTTTACCATAGTACTATTTGAAATTTTTTAACGGTCACTTGTAACGGCCAAACCGTTAAGCTAAAATTGCTGAAAAACAATAGGCGTCTGACAATTTACCATTTGTATCTACTTGCCAAATTTCATTGCAATCTGTTAAGGCGTTTTTGAGTTAGAGCACCAACGGACGGACAGACAGACCATCAAACCCAAACCTATACTAGCTTCACTGCGTTCAGCTAGTAATAAGCTTTTATCCATCTTTTCCGCCTAATATGTAACTAGCTTACACAAAGAGCTCATTTAAAAGTTGCGAAAACTCATTGCTTGCTGCTTTTGTTGATAAGAACAGATTAAAAATAAAAGTTCATGTCAAAAAAAGTCAGTGAATTAAAAATATTGCAAATTATTTTTAATCATCGGCTCAATTTGTTTTTATTTATGTATGTTCATGCAAAATTAGCATTACTTTCAATTACTCAGATGCACAAGGCACACAATTATTTAAGCTAAATATAATGAAAACAGTGATATTGACTTGTTACCTGGTAAATTTTGAATTAATAACTTTTGAAGTGTTGACATCCTGAATCATGAGTTCATCTCTGCAAAGAAATGGATAAAAGCAGGGGGTGTTTATAAAATAGATATAAGCTTTGCATTAGTCATGCTTCCCTTATCTTAATCCAACCACATTAGTCAGACTTTGTAAATAACAGATTATTTTCAGCATTAGCATGGAGCTAGCAAAAGACAAGAATTATACGTGGTTGGAATAAAAATAGTAAATGTATGTGTCAAAAGAAACTACAAAAACTATGATTGTAAATTTAATTGTTGGCTGTTTTTTAACTAAAATTTTCACAGTATGCATTTATAATACTAATTTATGATTTAATATAACTACTGATGTTTTGCTTAAAACTAGCGTTGAAAAGGTAGATTACATTCCAGCAATACCAATAAACTTTTCTTGTTAGCATTTCTGTAAATAAGGTAATTAAGCCTAGTGAAAGACCAACTAGCAAAGTAAAGAAAATTATTAAAATATTTCCATCCAGCCGTGCAATTTCCAGTCCAGTTTCCTCTTTCCCTGCTATTTTGCTTTCAAAGTAAGGATCCTTTTGTGTATTCCAGAAATTGCCTAAAATATTTATCCACCGATTGACAATACCGGATTCTTTGATTTTGCCTAAATTTATTAAACGGTTTGGATTAACTAGCCCGTTTAAAACGAAAGCAAAAACCGGGACAAAGAAAAGCTCTTTGCCTAGATTCACATTGTGACCTTGCAGGGCCCGCGCGTGGTTTCTGGCAATTTTGGATAGTGAAACAAACGCAGTTTTGTTGCAATTTTTCAGCGACCTCTGAACAAATGATTCTTCCTCTTTTTGAAACGTGGTTTCCAGACGCTTTTCAACAGTCACGTGATATGCAATAATTGAACGATAATCGGATGTTCTTGAGAGGAACCTTTGAAAACCTATCAAGAGTTTGCTTTCCATGCTTCTAACTTTAAAAAATATGTTTTCCCGAGGTAGCCGACTGACATTATATAGCTCTGTTTCTAGCTTAGCCCCACCGTACAAATAAGCCCGGGAAAAGGCGACATTTGCCAACCAAACGTAAGATAACTGGATGGCGTCAGGTTGACTTGCGTTTCCAAGAATATACTTGTGTCCATTTTCTGCTTCCGTCAACATTGTCCCATTTCCTGCAGTTATTAATCCAGGAATGTCCAAGAACTTTACTTTTTTAGTGTTGGAGTAAACAGGAACTTTGTCATGCATGAGTTGCTCCAAGGTCTCGTATCGTTTTACTGGCCTGGGCCTAACCATGTTGTAAACATTTGTGTTTTTGTAACCGTTGCTAATCACGATTCCCATTAAAAGGGCAAGCCCAAGCATTATCCGAGTGGCTTGTTTGGAAAAGGTCCCCGCGGGAAATGGGTCTCCTTGTTCGAGAAGTAACTTCCAAAGCGCTAACCACTTGGTCCATATATCTTTGCTTGTTTTCCCTTCAGCTGTTTTACTGAGTTTCCACGTAGCATCTAAAAGAGCCAATGAGAGGAGCAAAATGCCCCAAACGTAGTTATCATACACGTTGACAAGTTCCCCGAAAAGAAAAGTCTTTTCTTTCATCAGCCCGCATATCACCAGTTGTAAACTGTTGCGGTTGTCTGGAGTAAAAAACGGGAGATAGTGCGGCCGTTGATAAGTAATGTGCTGGAATATATAAGCAAGCATAATTGGTCTGCGTCCGATAAAGCTCATTTTCTTCCCTTGGGTGCAACAATCAAGGTATTCCGTGAATTTCTTCTTGTGGTCTACTCGTGATTCTTCAAAATAGTGACTTGCATTCCCAGAAATGGACATCCAAATGTGGGCAATTACCCTTGGCAACAGTTTTTGCTCAAGTTGCTCTCTATTTACTTTCCAAATCCAGTTGTGTTCTAGACGGAAGTTTTCACAAATTTCGAGTTCTATTTTCATCTCTGGAGTTGCAAAATTCTCTAGAAAAATAGAAATTTGATGATTCAAGTGAAAACTCCTTGTTAAAGTTTTTATGTAATTTGTATCTTTTATGTTAATTTCTAGAGCTTTGTATTCATAAAATCCATATTCCAATCGAATTTGAACATGAATAATCTGCAGAAAAACTGCAGTATATCCACGAAGGGATGGAGCCATTTGTAGAAGAAAGTAATTTCGAAGTTTGATTTCTTCATTGTCCCATGCATCATCTTGGTAAGAGATCCACTCCTTTATTAAAATCAATTGTTCTCTTGAAGTGTCCAGCTCAAAGGGTCTCAAATGGTTCCATTGCTGTTGCAAAGCAAGAAAAAAATATGTTATTGGAATAGTGCTTGGAATCAGGGATTTTTCTCTGCATTGAGCTTTCTCTTCGTCAATGTAAAAGCACTCGTGTCTCCACATTTCAGGAAGTTTAATTGTTCCTTGACTCTCAAATCCTTTTTCCCCCGAGGGAAGTAGCTCAATGTGAACCTCACAGTTCCAAGGTTTGGAGCGGGAGACAAAACGGTGGAAGTTTATAAAAACGTCACAACTTGTTAGCCCATGATTGATATACTCTACTTTTTCCATTTTGTCGAGATTTTTTAAACAGGCTAGTGTCCATTCATATGTAAAATTACCCCCAGGTTTTAAATTCTGGTATCTCCAGAACACACCCATTTCCGGGCTGGAGCTAGATGCGTACTTTATAACTGGAGTAAACTTTGTTTGAAGAATTGGTAGACCAGAGGGGAGAAGAACATCTTTGTTGAATACGTTATTGAAGAAGAATAGACAATTCTTTTCACCAATTTCAGAAAAATAAGAAAGGTCAAGCAGATCATTTAAATTTGAGGTTTTTGCTTCGGGAATATTCCAAAAATTAACTAGGTTTGGAATGGATGCATAGGCGGCTGTTTGCAAGACGGTAATTAAACCCAAAAATTTGACGTTTATCATTTTCAAAAGTTTAAACAAGGCAAAATTGTTTTATATATATATATATATTTGTGGGTACTCCTGGAATTCCTTCAACAACTGCACACAATTAAGTGCCCGCACGTGAAAAGTATGGCATATTTCTTATCAAAAGTTTAACTTACTCGAAAACTATCTAGAGCATAACTTCTTCGCCTAAACCTTTAAAAGATGTTTAAATAAAAGATAAACTTTTCTTTAATAAAAAAATAAAGCTGGTAAGCGGTAGATATTTAATGATATGGACAACGGAATAGGGTTTGCCAAGCACTTGGAACTATTTTTCATGCCCTAATTGTTCACAGAACTAGTCAAGCTGAAAGCTGACTATTCCACCAACCAATGGTTTAAAAAAAGTAAATCCTACAAACATTATTGGAGAATTTGCTACAAATCATGATCAGTATGATGACACTTCAGAAGTGTGACAAGGAGATATCCTTGATTGTCCTTGCCGTATTGGAAATACATATAACTAAATATGTCAACCTCTAAAAGTTATTAGGTTGGAAAGTTGTCACTTGTCATTGTTTCGGTTCAGCTATAATTTAATATTTAAACATCTTCCCCATGTACAAACTCCGTATTTATCTTTTTGTGGAAATCCTAACAACTTATCAGTTAGAATCCTGACACTGAACAGTCATTTCTTTTATTCGTTTATTAATTTAAAATTGAAAATGGAAATTTTCCACTGCTTTCTATTTGCTTTACTTGGACTACATATTTCCAAATCAATGTATTCTGAAAGCCAAAATTTGATGGTACACGATCCTTTTCTTAAAAATTTATTTAAACTTTTCAATAATGAGCATTGCACCTTTCATTTTTCAAACAAATTGGAACAAAAATGGACAAATTTGCACTCCAGCTTGATAGATTATTGCGCAAACTCCAGACTTTCTTCTGAAGGTTGCATAATTTTGATTTCAAAGTCAAAACAGCCACATTTTAATTATACAAAAAACAACAAAGGCGTCCTTTTAGAAGAAAGGCGTTTTGCCGGACATAAACATTGGCATCCGGTAGATTACCTTCTCTCCCATCAAAAGTTCACCAAAGTTTGTTTAGTTTACGTAGCATCCGCAATCCCCTTTTTGATTAATTCCAATGGATCAGAAGAATTTTATTTACAATGGGACTGGATTAATTTTGAAAATGCTGGACGGGATTCGAAATTGGATCCAAATTTTATTTATTTTAAAATGCCGGACTATTTTCTTGCAAAACTCCCTGGGAAGCTGAAGAAACATCCGAATCATATTCACGAGTCTTCATTGTTTTCCTCTCCTTGGCAGTTGTTTCTTTTCTATGAAATTGATAATTGTGAGTCCGTTCATGTGAAATTAAAATCAAATAAAGTAAATGCCGCACAGCTTGGTCATGCATTTTATTCGTGGAATAAACTAGTTCCGTATTTGTTGACGAGCATGCCTTTCCAAATTGGAAATCTTCAAGGCCAATTGGATTCTTGGCAAAGAGTAATTTTTAAAAATGACTTTGGACAACCAGTGAAACCCAGAGAGAGATTTTTTCGTGAAGAAAATTTTATTATCAATGAATATGATCATCAATTTCCTAATATTATTCTAAACGTCATATCTGATTTGCTAGTAAACACCTCAATGGATAAATATACATTACCAGGGCTTGTAAGTGCTAGACGAGAATCCTAAATCCAGGCTGGTGCCTCAATCTGTAGAATGGCACGGCCTGAAGTATTGCGTTTTTAAAGAAACGAAAGCTCACAAAGTAAGTCAGACTGGTATTCAAAGGTTAGTTGGATTAACTAAACCTTTTTCAACTCAGCTGTGGATTTGTATTATTCTCTGCTTTTTCCTAAATAAACTCGCACTAATGTTTAGCTCTTGGTTTAACAATATTAAAAGCCCTTTGATTTTCTTCTGGCTTTTCTCAACGACATTAAAGCAAGGAAACGAAAGTCCTTTGTGGAGAAATAAAAGCAAGCACTGGCATCTACTCATCCTTTGGTTGTATTTTGTATTTCTTTTAAGAAATTTGTACACGTCGTCAATGTATTCTGACATTACCAAAGAGCCAGCTCCGAATTATCTTCCTTCCTCGTTCCAAAATTTACTAGAAATGGAAAATGTAAACACGCTACTGCCACATTTTACAAACCGCGCCTTTTCTTCTGAAGATGGTAGAGAGACCTCGTTTTACAACTCGTTTTTAGCAAAATTGCACAAAAAAGAAATATTTTTCGAAACGTCGCTAAGATATGTTGAAAGCGCTCTTAAAAATTTTACAACAGGGTTGAAACTAAATACGGTAAGGTTTGCTTCAGAAGGTTCCAAGCGAAGAACTGAAGACGTCGAGGTAAACCCTAATGACGCAGTTGCTTTGATTCATCAATCAAATCCTTACTCGGTTGTGTTTAATGATGGGTCATTCAGGAGACTGTCGGACTGTTTTCTCTGTCCCGCTTTGGCGTTAATGAGTGGACGGACGTTTTACCAAAATTACGAGCCCGTCCCATTTGTCCAGGAAATATTCGGATTTTATCACCTGACAAGCACATTTCGTGTTCGCCTTGAACTAAACATCTTAAATGATCTAATTTCCTCTGGAATTTACGCACAAATTAAACATTTTTATCTAGTTTATTTTTTTAAACAAACAATGGAGCGATTTGCCTACTTTGACATAACCTATCCTATTCTGACAAGAAAAATCAATTACATTGACCTTAAACCTCTTCTGCCAACTTTTTCGTTTAGTTTGTCTTCCATTGCGGACCACATAATCAAAGGTGAGCGATCTGGGGATGATCAAGGAAATTTAGATCCCGACCTGGGTCATCATGTAGAACGGAGATTTACTTTGAGATGGACAAATGATAATAAAACGGAAATGGATGATTTGGAAAACAAATTTACACCTGCGCAGTTCAACGACACTATTGCAATTTGGTTGTTATTTTTTATTTTAATTATCGTAAGCTTTGTTGAATTTTTATTTGAAGTATTATCATGGTAGCTATTGCTAATTGATAGCTTCAACATTTCAAAGTTTTTGCATCGAAATTGCACAAGATTTATTAAGATTCCTATAAAAAGTCTATTTGATTGCGGACCAATTGAATATTAAGTGTGTTTTTATTGTTGTTAAAGCATCGTTTATAATATGATTGTAGCAAATAAAGAAGTTTAGTAAATGAATGGCATGTCCGCCATGTACAAAATGCAGGGGTTTTGTAATTTTTACTGACAAATTTGAAAGTACATAACTTACTCTGGAAATAGCAAAACTTCATTAAAGGTTTTAATTTTAGCCATTTTAATCTGCAAGAATTTATAAACCAACCATAAATTAATTTTTTTTAAAAAATCATGCAATTTGTATTTTTGTTGTTGTCTTTATTGTAATTTTTCTATATCAACAAACATCAAAGTTGAAATAAAAACCAACACCATTCACAATTCACACAAGATTTTTGACAATTGAAATCGCATTCCAATTGTTTACTTCCATGCATTTAAAAAAAAGATGATCCAAGTTGAGTTTCTTCATAGACCAACCAAGCTTATTCTTCAACAATTTTTTCACGAAAAACTAGAACCGTTGCAACATTGCTTCTTTAGAATGTAGATGGCAACTACAGCATCTCCAAAAACTAAACGCTCTGTGCCGTTGCTCGATTTGAGCTCGGCAAGAAACACTGTGTAACTTTCCCTTTCTGCGCTAGAATTTGAGTAAATACGAGTGAAAGGAAGGGAGAAGAAAGAACAACTTTCAAGAGGAAAGTATAAGTTGGTTGGGTTTGCAGCTTTTCCAGCCAGTTTGTTTCTAGCCGGTGAAAGTGAAAGGTCTGCGTCTTTGCTCCTTTCGACTTTTGAAAAGTTTTCAAAGTCCCATGTAATGAAAAAATACAAAACTTATGGAAAGTGGAAATTTTAAAAACGATTGAAAATCAGTATTCTTCCAAATTTTAATACAAGTCATTTTTAACCAGTTGTTCCACGCTAAAAACTAAATATTATTTTTCAATTCATCCCAGCTTGTTTAAAAAATTCTTTAAAATTATCTGCTTAATGGAAATGTTAGAAAATTCTAAAAAGTGTCATTAAAAATAAATTACGTTTGAACCTCCTTGAGTTATGTTGGGAAAGAGAGTGAAGTAAAATTGTGGAGTGTTTGTGCTTTAGGAAAAAAGGCAGTTAAGATAAAAGTGAAGGTTTCAGTGTTCCCATCTCACTCTATTTCGTCATTATCTCCTTCATACTTTCAAGATAGAAAAGGCCTCCGAATAAAAAAGATTCATTTTTTAAAAATAAATTATAAAATTGAGGTGAAATGGAATCGTGACTAAAAATGGTTTTACAGTTCCTTATGAATCGTCACTATCATCGTCATTTGCAGCAAAAATTTTAGATGGAAATGGTCACGATTTTATTGAAAAGGTAACGCCAAAATGAACCACAGAGAAAAAAATTTCAGTTGTGTTTTAATTTACGAAAATTTTCACCAGAATTTATTAATAGAACTAAGAAAAGATGCAATTGAGAAGAGATTGTATTTCTAAGGCGTTGTGATCAATAATGTAATTGATTCTGAGTTTTTTCTTCAAATTATCTTTCGAATCTCCCTCCCATAGCGAAGCTGAAAAGAGCTCGTTAAAGTCTGACGTAAACTCAAAACTAACTTGTCAGCTCCCACGTTATTCCTTATTTTTGTGAAATGTTGCGAAAACCGGATTTACTTTTTTCTCTGAATCCACAAAATGTAAAAGGTATTATATTTTAGCTCTAAATCCTATTTTTTAAGATAAAAATTGAAGTTGGGACTTTACCTGGAAAAAATTTAGGATATTGTAAGATACGAAGGAAAGGATGTGAAATAATTTTCAAAATCTTTAGAAAAGATAAAGATTGAAACAATTCTATTAATTTTCTTTCACTTTTCTAAACCATTCCAAGATAAAAATCATTTTCGCTGTTAATTTCATTTCGATCAATCACAATCAGAGGCAGACAGATCTAGAAAATCTTCTGTTGAAGACTTTGGCCTTTCGTCGTTTGCTCATGAAAAAGGGTCAAGTCACTTTTAAAAAGTCTCGAAAAAGGGTCAAGTCATTTTTGAGCAGTCTCGAAAAGGGGTCAAGTCAATCGACTTGACCCTTTTTCTAGTCGAGTATTGAATTTGACTTGACCCCTTTTCAAGACTGCTCAAAAATGACTTGACCCTTTTTCAAGAGCAAACGACGAGTTAAAAACTTCTTGCTTTTAAAAGCTTTTTTTCATCATCATTTTTGGAGTATTGTGGTCGGGCGGGACAGTTCGAAGAACTGTTAACGGTTTATTGTGCTATTTAAAACTAAGATTTTGCGTTTCCAGAATTCAAATCCAAATAGCATCAAGGTTTAGCATAAATCTTTCCATCGTAATGAATTGATTTTTCAATACAAATTATAAATTATCACGAGAAGTGGTTTAGGGTTACAAATAGTAGTGAAAATTTCAAATATAAGGCCTTTGCATTTTGACTCGTTCATTTTGCAAATAAGCTTTGTTCCCTCCCATGCTGACCCGAATAAAAAACTTTGTATATGCATGTAAGTGCAGTGCAAAATACTCTACGTTGCTTTAAATACTCGTATAAAATACGTGAAGCCAAATCATACGCTTCTAAATCTTCCCCATCCTTAAACTTTTTGCTGATCAAACAATTTCATTAATTCACCAAATTAATGATCAATATCTGTAATATTGTAATTTAAAGGGGTTTTAGTTGTACAAAATGTTTGCCGTACCTTGACAAGTCTTTTTCAAAAGCTTTTAATAGAATTAAAAAAGCTATCATTCAAGAAAGTACTTTAGCTCTTTCTATTTTTAATTTATTTTTTGAAATAAAATTGTTGGTGATGATTGAAACGATTGCCCAAGAGTCATGCTAAAGAGAATTATTGCCCTTTGCAACGTAAAGAGGGAAAAGTTCGAAGACGTTGATCCAGACTTTGAAGTTGCATTAATTGCAACATTTCATTTCCTTTTTACGCGTTGAGCGTCCGGCTGATTCGGATATGCGATTTTTTAAGGATAATTTAGCATCTTTAACAACCCCTCCATCGGTAGCGCTTAATTTGGTAAGAATTTTAAATCACAACAGATGGCAAGTTTCATATCATTCACCGGCTGCTTATGTTATGGCTTATACCTCCTGCCAATTTTTCCCGCTAAAATATCTCTCCTGCCAAATTTAGTGAAAACTTTGTAGGTAATGCAAAACCATATTTTCTCAGATAAGCGTTTTGCTTATTGAAGCAAATTACAACAAAAATGGCTACAGCAATTTTATTTCAATGTATCATTGAAATATGGGCAAAAATATTAAACAATTTTAAATTATAACACATCAGAGTATTCACACTTTGCTTGCTTTTCTATAGTTTCCATTTTTTAGGCTTTTACTTCTGGCATCGAAATTCATCAAAATGGTTGACAACAAAGAAAATTACATTTTAACTTTGTAGTTACTACGCTTATACTAAAGAAGTTAAATTATTATGGAATGATGAGTTTCAGT
>JAANSO010004382.1:0-10163 GCA_036507315.1 Lepidocyrtus fimetarius | reverse complement strand
TGTTTACCTAATGGCTTTTTTCATTTTTTACCCTTTTACTTTACTGGAATCTAAAATGTAACAGCATGCCGTGTCTAATATCTGTAAAATGACTTTTTATACAATTTTTATATAGCTATATGTGTATATAGCAAGATTAAACTTGCTTTTTTTCTCATCTGTTTTTAAAAAAGGTGCCATTTGCACGAATGTTCATCATTTTACAAGAAACTATGCAATATGCATTTTAAAAATAGCTTTAAAACAACTTGTAGCATTTATCTATCTGTATTTTCTTGGATTGTGTACGTGACGATGAAAACAAAGATGCAAAATTCTTAACTGGGCTAACAATTTTGCTTATTAACTAATTTCTGTAGCATTTGACTTTATTTCTTCCAACGCTATTTAAGAATAAGCTTAAATGTTCATTTCCCTTTCAAAAGTTGGAATGTCAATAAAGTTCAGAGAGCAAGAAATATGGAAATAAAGTTAAACTGGTTACAAAACCGTTAGAATAAACGGTTATGTATAGCCAAATACGAGAAAATGGGGAAATTATCATCTTCATTATTGTCATTAAAATGGGCGTGAAAGTGACTTTCTTCACTTTTCTCGTTTCTCATGCAAATGGGCTCTGGCTTCTGTAGCTATCTTTCTTGTATTCTTTTTTTCTGCTGAATCTACATCAACTTTTATGCTTTCTTTTTCAAAATGTTTTCTTTTTCTAAAAAGATAAAGAAAGTTGGAGTCTATTAAAGCAGACTTTTTCAGAGATGAAGTACAAAAGCGATAAACGAAGAAAATAGCTTTTTAAAAACAGCAGAGTTTTTTCATTTTCTAATGCAATTTTGTATGAATCATCAACGTTATCATTGCCAACTTCCTTTTCATCATTAAAATCATGTGTTTAAAACCCATTCTCTGCTTTTTCATCCAAAATTTAATGAAACAACTTTTCTAGGAGTCTGGTATCCATGTACTATTTACAGATATTTTTTGCTTGCAAATGCCATTTAGTTGCAGAAAATTTTTAACGACTGTTGAAAGGAATTAAATTGCTGTCCTTGATGACTTGCGAAGTTAAATTCTTAGCAATTTTCAGTTCATTTGCATTTTAACTTTATTTCTTGTCCAAAAAAGCTCAACAGTAATTGTATTGCGACCCAAGACCTATATTTTTCTGTTCGTCACGCATCAGCACTAGTAATCTTATTTTAACAAAAGTTTCTCATGAACTATCAGAGTCGTTTAAATTAATTTAAATAAAGTATTTAATATACTTTCCCGTCTTCGCCCCATTCTCGTATTTTTTCAATTTCTGCAGACTAGTTTATAAAGCAGAGACGTCACTCTTATCACACACTGCGCCACCACCACTGCCAAAGTAGATTGATGTAGAAATATTCCAAAGAAAGTTATTGAGAACCCTGGAAAGTTTGCTTGCTTGCTGCACAGTTGAAAATGCGGTATTTGAATTAATATAAGAGAATGTGCAAGAAAGAGTGGGGGAAAGGGAGTCATTAATCATGTCAGTTGTACACATATACATGTACAGATTTAACGATAATTTCCTTTTCTCGTCTTTTCCAAAGCTTTACAGATCGACGGTTTCATTTTCCAAGTGGCAAATGCAAAGGCAACTTAAATACAACATTCTCATTCGCCTTTCTTTCATATGAATAATACGCTGAGAACCTTCTGCCTCGCTTGATTTTCATTCCATCAAAGGGAAATATCAATGATATTTTAAATAGGGATTATTTATCATATGTTTGCTTGCTCTCAGATCATGTCCGCTTGTGTGTACTCAATCCAAATCATCATATAAAATATATTACTCCCACTTTCTTACAACTTTATTTCAAAACAAGTGTAAAGATTTTACAAATTATTTAAATGTATAATCTCGCGAGACTTGTAATGATTTTCAGTCATTTTTCAAATCTAAAAAATGAAAAATTGCACTCAAAGATGGGACAAGGCAAGAAAAAAGCAGACCCAACCTTGCAGTGTAACATAGCCAGAGACCTGCAAAGTAAAGAGTGAGGAACAGGCGAGAGCTTAGCTAAAAGATAGAGTTTTGCAGTTACAGCATCCCGTCTCGCAGAGATTCCTTCCTCTTTCCTTCTTCGTTGCCATTGGCAACCACATCTTTGCAACCAAACCTGTCTCATCATCTTTGCCTACGAAAGCAACTCCGGCTTGGATGCAGTACGACGCAAAAAGGCTCCTCAAAACTTGATCTGCGCTACGGACCAGAGCACAGCATCTCTTTATCAAGTACTGCATGGTAAGGAGTGAGCAGAGTTTGAGCAAGATCTTCCCTTTCTCTTATTTCCCCTTTTGAAATCTCTGCAGAGATGATGTTGAGCTAGCCTAGGCAAATAGAAAACAGTATGGGAATGTAAGCGATGAGTAAGAGCTGCAAAAATGGTTATATGCTCATACGCTAACATCAAAATAACAAATATTTTTTCAAATCCTTTGTCAATCATTAAAGTTTAGGATTTTTACGTCAATTTTAAAGGAATTCCTTAAGTAGACATAAAATTAGACTTGTGATGTAACTTTTTCGTAATTTTTCAAATATTTCTTTAAAAATCTCTTTTTTCTGTGCTCATTGTTCACCATTTGGGATTATTATCAGAAGGGAAATCTTGAAAAAAGCGCACGTGCTAGCTGTTAAGCAATTTACAAAAAAGGAATAAAATTGAATATAGTGAAAAAAGACGATGATTAGGAATTTAGCAGGGTTTTAGTTGATGTTGGACAGGTGTAGAATTTTCTAATAAAATTAACATTCTTATTTAAATGAGTTTACATGTGCAATTTTTCCTTCCGTTTTTATACTCTGACTGCTGCTGAGTGACACTAATTTAGTAGGAGCAAGTCGAGAATTTATTCAAAGCCTTGTTTCCTCCCTCTTTTTTCATTGCAAGCCTTCAAATGAATGATTATAGCGTTTCCATCTTAAACAACTCTGGTATTGTTTATACTCACATTAACATTAGCATAATTGTAATGAAACTAATTCCAAGAAAGCTTGGCTAAACCCTGTTTCTCCTCTCTGGTCCGTCCATAAAAAAACGTTTTATTTTCTACCATATACGGCTGCCCCGTTAATAACAGAAAAGTCGTTAATGTTTGTGCAGTGGCATGTTACTAGAAAATAGTAATAAAAAACAGAACAAAAGTCACGAAGGATTTCTGGCTGGAATTAGATGAACTAGAATGGGAATGAGTCATGTTTAAATTAAGAATAATTTAGTGAAGAGCAAAAAAAATCGAGAAAAGCTTTTTTCTCTTGGATTATTGCTTTTTGTTTTATGTAACCTCGTAAAAATATCTAAATTCCAGAAAGTTAATCAGAATCAAAAGAGTAACAAAAGGATTCTTAGAAAAAATGGAAATTTATTCCGATCTGGGTAAAAGAAATGAACTACTACAAAGAGTCAGAAATCGAAAGAAGAGCTAACAAGTTAATAAGAAATGTACAAATCTACTTTGCAGAATTAGCTTTTAAGTAAGAAAGGTGCTAAATTTTAATTTATCTTTCCTTCAATCAAAGCATTTACATGCATTATGCCCTGATTTATTGAAATTTATTGTTGTAAGAGATCAGAAAAAGGAGTTTTTTAGATATCTTTTAAAGATTAACGAAAATTGACTTACAAATTTTTATTAGAAAGCTCGACCTGAAAAGACATTTTTAAGCAATGAAGCTCATGCCTATTCATAAAGGAAATTAAACGAGTGAGTAAATCCTTTCAAACTGTTTTTTATCAATGTAATAAAATTACGTAGATTTTACAAACTGCGCAACATTTTTATCTCGCTCTCTTAGGGAAATGTATAAATAATTTATTGACGTGAAATGCCCGTTTTTAAATGTTTTAAGAAAGCAAAGAAGGTGAGGAAAGTAGGAAGTTGTAGTATTTGAAGATTTATTAGAAAGATAATGATTTAAATTAAGGAGAAATTAACCGGAGCAAGTAATTAAGCTAGATTCAGATTTCTAAAGAGGTGTTTTAAAGCAAAGAAAAAGTTAAAAAAAGTAGTGTAGATCGACAAAATATATTTTAACAGATTGGAATGAATTAGAGTTTTAAGCATTACGATAATATTGGGTCTGTAAATTCTGTTTAATTGCCAGTGTTCTCTTTATCCCACTTGCTATTCCATTTCTACAAGAAAAAGTGCTTTCTTGATCTCTCCTACAGTTTTTCATTAATACTCTCCAACTTGTTTTGCATAATTTCCTAACAAATTGTTCTAAAAAACTTAATTAAATTTTTGTAGAAAAATAAAATTTGTGAAAAACCATTTTGCTTTCTTATAATTTTGTCGCAGTGTATGTAATTTTTACCAACAGTAATCTATGTGCACTTGCTGCATTTTGTAACACAATCAGAAATATTAAAAATATGAAGGAAAAGAATAAATAAAAACATTTGCATACATTAAAGCAAAAAAGTAAACTTTATTTTTCATGTTCCGTTTACTTCCTTAAGAAAAGGAAAGCTCTAAAACCCACGCTTAATTTTACACTTGGTAAAAGTGATAGAAACGAGTAAAACTTTTGCCGAGGAAAAAGACATGATTATTATGCTTAGGGAACAAGGAGGAACGAACATGATGAAGCTGACAGCCAATAAATGAGACATTGCATGGATGGTTGACAGCTGACATTATTTTTATTATTTGGTGGTGAATAAAAAAGATGAGAGAAAAGGGTAAAAGGACACAAAGTCAGCAAGTCAACAAGCAAAAGTTTTCATATAGCGCTAGAAAGTCATTCAAGTCTTTTCATAAAATTAATGCGTGGTTTCCTTTATTTTTCGTTGGGAGAAATTTTTTGCATGACATTATGTAGATATGACTCATATTCTACATCATTTAGGTTATTCGTTAGAGAATGAAAAGGGAAAATCGTGGAAAATGGAACAAGTCTTTTTATTCTGCAAAAAAATAATTTCTGAGGAAATCTGTTTGAATATCGTTTCGACAAAAAACGTGAATAGAGAAAGAATGATTCCGGAAGTAAATGATGAGTATGAATCACGCAAGGAAGAGAAATATGATAGTTAATGGAGAATACGGTTTTTAATACCTGAAACAAGGATAAACCCGAGATGAAATCCATATTAAAAATTATTATTCCCAGTAAACCACTGGTTTAATCATAGCTGAGTGATTTTCCTACAATGACTCTGTTGTTAAGCTAAAACCACTCATCATCTTCAAGTAAAAAATGGATTTTTCCATAAGTATCAGTTTTCTTTAAAAAGGCCAGAGAGAAAGGGATTTTATATTTTCTTAATATTTCCTTCATTCCTGTGGATATCATTATTTGATGAAAGGATCAGGAGGATGAGAAGGGGAAGAGAGCAGATCAAATATTGTTCAAGGTGAGTGGTTACAACTTCATCTATTCATCATCCCTTCATTTTACGTATTTCTATTTTTAGGTAGATTTGTAAGAAAGGGAACATGATGTTGAATTGAGAAGATAATAATGAGAAAAAAATGAAACTGCTTCACATTTTCAAAACATTTCAGGAAAACCTGAACTTGAAAGCCTTCATTATTACTTCCGGTAGAAAGAGAATGGAGAAAATAACAATTTCATGGAGATTTGGATTTTATGCGTTGTTGAAAGAAATGATAGTCAAGTGAAATGGATGAGAGGATGAGAAGCTGAAATTGAAACTGATGCTGAGTATACAAGTGCCTTTTTTAGAATGGCACCCTTTAAACATTATTATGTAAGCATTAAATGCAGAATCAGCTTTCTCTTTGACTATCTCTTGGCTTTCTAGTTTATACAAACTACAGACGGGGCAAGTAGAATTTCCCATAGAATGTCAGGAGATGGATGAATTTGAAGTTTTTCCTATTTTGTTTACTATTTTAACAGGGAACAATGGAAATCAGAAGGAAAAACGACCTGTGCGTAAATCTGTAGACCTACCTAGGAGAATTTACTTTTAGAAACGAAAAGAGATTAAAACGAGGAAGAAGATGATGATCGCAACAATTATGAAAGAAAGATAATGGTTATTATTACTCCGTTTCTTTATTTTAAAGATAAGAAGATTTGATGAAAACTACAGTACGAAATTAGAGCAGAAAAATTAGCAAAAAAATTAACTTTAGCTTTAAAAATGTAAATAGTAAATGAAAAGTTAACAAGGATTTTATAATTCTTTGGAAACCTTTCAAAATGATAAGCAAAAAGATTATTTTATGAATTATCCCACCACAAGCAAAATCTAAACACATTAGATTTTCAAAAATGTACAAATAAATTTTAGAATGACGTGAAAGAAATATATTTTTAGATTTTGTTAAAGTAATTATCAAAAAGATAATTATAACAAAAACATCAGAAAAATTCAAAAAACGTTTGAAAAATCTTACCTGAATCAAATCTTTAGTTTTTTTAGCGCAATATGGAAAAAAACTTGCCTGTTTTTCAAGCTTCATCACAATTCAAATACTTACAAAATGCAAGAATGGCATCATGTATATACGAGCCACCTAGCTATTTTTAACTTTATATATTTTTTTACAGATTATGAAAGGTTTTTAATAAAAAATGAGTGATGATGAATTTTAAAAGTCATTTTCATTATCGAAAATTCCACTTGAATGGAATTCCATTTATTCATCCAGCTTCCAGCCATCCATCAATCACTCCCTGTGCACCGCCTCATTGGAGATTTGGAAGAAAAATAGAAGTCTGGTGATGATTAGATGATTAAGGGATTTTTCCTTTCTCTAAGATTTTCAAACATGTTTACGCAAGTAGAAGGCTAAACAAAAGGGAAATAGCTAATCAAAAAGAAAGCATTTTGTGTGGTCTGGAACGAATTTTCTAAAAATACCAAACAAAATATTTTCCCCTTGTCTAGAACAACAAAACATTCCTTGTTTTTACTTTCTATTGTGTTCAGAAAGTCTTAAAAAATCTACAAAAAACTGTCAAAGATTGTTTAAGAAATGAAAGTAAAAATAACAAATCCCGGTTTAAAAGAAAAAGTGATTTTCAAATGATTGAGATTTCCCCTGAGCGTGGAATTTCAATTAGTGCTCAAGAATTCAATGACTTACAATTATGAAAGCTAATGATTCATCATTATCTTAATCTCAATTATAATTATTAGCCAACAACAAAAATAATATAGGGCGTTTAGCTTTTGTTACAACAGAACGAACATTGAAGTTGTTCAATCTTCCTAATTAGTCCCAGAAAATTATGTAACTCTTACAATGAATCTTTTCCACAATTATGCATGTTGAATACTTATCTGCATAATTTGGCTTTTTTGCAAACTCAGAATTTTTTTCCAGTGTAGCCACCTCCCAAAATAAAATGAAATTTTTCACATAACAATCAGAGTTTGTCAACTTTCCCTTTTCCTCTACCCTTCTTTCTGTTTATGTATTTTGAAACCCAAAGAAATAGTCTACAACAAATCAAAAACAAAAAACAAGTAGAGTTTGTTTCTGTTTTGACTTTTACAAAGATGACAATAAGGAACCTAAAAAGAAAGAGCAGAGAAATTGTGAGAATCTAAAAAGTAGCAAAAAAACCAAAAAATTGGTTTCTTTTCACAAGAAGTAGAAATAGAAGCTCATTATAAATTCAATGCGTCATTCCAAAAGACGTGAAATTTACTTCTCTAACTGCATTCTTGACAGGGCCAAAACAAAAACAAACAAACCCTTTGAAAAGGAATGACATTGCCATCGTTTAAATAACACTTTAAAACGTTTTCTTTCTCCAAACTCTCATTTCCCACTTCCCCCCGCATTTTAATGCCATCTCCGCTAGTTCATTATCTTACAGACCGAGAAAAATACTTGAAAAACATTTTGAGCGTGAAAAAGCTGAAAATATGAGCTCATTTTGCCATCCCATCATCAACTTCACATTTTTTCAGAGAAAAGGAGAGGGAAAACGTTTGAGATTATTTATTAAAATAGCGAGGACGTTTTTCTTTACAAAAATCTAGTTTTTATGAACTCTATAACTGTTTACAGCAATAAAGTAAAGTGCATTTTTCCTTTCCTTACTTTGTACTTATGGGGAAAGGAGAGTACATTAATGTCTTATATTTTTTAAATAGAAGCTCTTTTTTATTACGAATGTGTCAAGGAGCACGAGAATTTCTTTAAAAGTCAGATTCCTCTCATAAAAATAAAATGAGGCGCGGAAAGGGAGAAAGTCAGGAATGCAAACATTTTCCTTTCAACTTTATCCTCATTAAAATTATGTTTATTTAACCTTAACATAAAATTTAACCGAGTCAAACACCAAAATTAATGAAAACTACAAAATTATTTGAAGAATGGCGACTTTCTATCAATTTCCATTTGCTTCAGCAGTTACCAACATAAGTCAAACAATAATTACTAAAATTATTAAATATTAAATCGAACATTAAATTAATCACACAACTCAATTTACCCAAACTGTGACAAAAACGTTATCAATGTTTACTTAATATGCTTCAATTATTTCAAATTTCTCCAAAATACTTTTTGCAAGCTCCAACTTGGTAACACAATCAAAATAATCACCTTGTACTTAACTGTTAAAACGTGTTCTAAGTAAGATAATTGAAACGAGTGAGAAAACTCATCAAAAATTGTAGCACTATAATGGAAAATACTTTGCGGAAGTTTCCATGCTGAGAAAGGAAAATGAAAGGAAAGAGGAAAGGATGAGACAATTTTGTGTACATCGAGAGCGCATTTTAAACCCATTTTCATATCCATTTCTCTCTCATTATCCGCTCTCTCTTAATTTCCATCTTCATTTGAATCATTAAGAAAAACGGTTTAGTTACATCTGTAGTCTGTAAAAAGCACTTTCTATCGTTTTCATGCTGGGTTGAACTTCCGGAACAAAAATTTGCTTTCAGCTGCAAAGACGAAAAACAAGTTTATACAAGCCAAACTTCAATTTTGATGTTTTTCTCATTTTCATCCATTTTAAGTAAATAAGAGACACAGAACAGGAAACAAGAGCAAGTTTTCCTTTTTCTGACTTCTCTTCAAAGCTCAATTTAATCTTAAAACGTCCACAAACCAACTCAGACAAGCGAAAGCAACTTTTAAAGGGTTAAGCCAGTGCATCAAGTCCAAGTCAATTGTTCAAAGTGGAGCTGGAGGGAAAGTGGAGTGGAAGCCGAGGTTAGACCAGACATTGACATTTCTTTAGGGCAGAAAGAGAAAAGCTTCATGAGGATTCTATCGTAGAATAATTTCCAAAATAATTGTAAACGTTTTCTTTAACTAATCAAAGACACTATCTTGGAAATTCCTGTTTTAATTCCTTTCTTTATTTATCTTTTGCACACACATCCAAACCAGGGGACGGGAAAGGGATAAGAAGAAATTAAAATGACATTGTCGCACAAGAAGATAAAGAGACAATGGAGAAGAGGAGGAAAAACACGATTTATTCAAGTAAAAACATCCAAAGATGAAAAAGAAAGGAGGAAGAAAAGTCAAAGTGACAGAAGAGAGAAGAAGGTTTCAAGTAGGAGATAAGCAAACCCAAAAGCTGTTTGCTTTCGGCTTCACTGCGTGAAATAAACTTTCGTTTAGAAAATAAGAAAAAGAAGGGAAGTGTTTTATGTTCTTTTACTCCTGGGTTTTTAAGTTCATGAAAGATAAGAAATATCTTCAGGGAGTATTAAAAACTTGTTTTGTTTTTGTTTTATTAAAGTCATAAAGAAATTAACTGTTCTTTCGATAATTTTTCAGATGGGCAAAGATTTCCCCAAACGTATAGATAAATCCAATCTTTAAATTGAAGTCAATCATTCCAAAGTTGAATAATAAAGATGAAATTGTCTCACAACCAATCTACAATTACAGATTATTTCAGATTAGAAAACTTATTTTAGCGTTTTTTGCCCCCGGCTTTAAAATTTTATTTTGCAAGAAAGACATTTTCATGCTTTCTTCTGCCGTCCGCTACACAGCCTCTTTAGGAAACGGAAAATAAGAAAAATAAAACACGAATGGTGGTTTGCTAGTTGGGAGGCCTGAATTGAAAAGATTTTTGCAGACGAGGCATTCTTGAATAGGATAAAACTCTGAGGAAGAATGAAGCTGAGAGGTCTTCAATTTATCAATTTCATCTTTTCTTCTTCAACTCTCCATTT
>JAANSO010004381.1:0-10164 GCA_036507315.1 Lepidocyrtus fimetarius | reverse complement strand
GAATTATCTCTGGCATACATGCCACATGTAAATTTATATGAAGTGTAGTTTATCTTTTATTCACCTTATTTTTTGCATCTTCTTCCCTTCGCTTTTAGATTGTTTTGAACTCACAAGGATTTTTCTTATTTGTTACCCTCTTCAAACAATAAATAGCTAACCATCGCACCCCAAGGAATACAGGTGAATGATGTAGAAAGCATTGTGATCTGAATTTGATGTTAATGCGAGTTTATATAAACAAGAAGTTTTTGAATTTAGTTTCATTTTTACCTTATTATTAAACACCGGATGAAAGTTATTGATGATTTTTAATTATTCAAATGATAAATGAAGGAAAATAATCTAAATATCGAAGGTCAGTATGCAAATTATTATATTTACATTAGGAAATTTAAATAGGAATTTAAGTATGCTGGACAGTTAAAAACTTGGTTTACACTGTTTAATTTCAGTTTAAGTTAGGAACTTTTTCAGGTTTTTCATTTCATATTTTTTGCAAAATAAAAGACTTCATTGCGTTTTTAATCTTCCAGTGCGTATTGTTATTCCCTGGCTAAACATTCATTACATGATCCTTTCTGGGAACTCATCCGGAACGTGTTGTGTTTTGTTGTAATAAAAATATTCCAACTTGAGCTCATACAAAAATCCCCTTTTTGTTTGTTCATATTACTTGCCTATTTTTTACATAAAGAGAAATAGAAAGGAGAGCTGCAACAAAAATTATTGCCAACAACATACGCAGCAGGAAAGTGTAAAAACGCTTTAATATGTGCACTTTCCTTCTTTCACAGAAAAAGACATCACATTTATAAATTGGACGAGATATATGAAAAAGCTCAACATTTTATGTTGGGGGTAATAAACACTCATATTTTTACGGAGGATTCATTCTTGCAGCTTCCGGAAGAGCAAAAGAGACGTAATATATTTCTGCTTGCTTTTATGCCAGGGTGGAAATGTATTCTTCCTCTCAAAATTTTTCGTGTGAGGTTTAAATCACTTTTTAAAAAATATAGCACTTGCATGGAAATAAACCAACGTGATACTTAAGCTATGTAAAAATACATTCATTCTTTGAAAAAGGAATAACAAAACAGTGAAATGTAAATTAAACTATAAAATACTCATGTCTATATGTATTTTACTTTCCAATTTATTTATTGTTATTGCAAGTCGTGCTTTTCCATTTTATTGCAGAGGATTCTAGGGTCTACGTTTAGCTAAATTTGAAGGTTTAGAGGTACTTACATTTTTCTACTTGTTTTGATAATCCAACTATACTGGACTGATGAGTTGGTCACTTTAAAGAGAAAAGGGTGGGGGTTCTTTTTTGGGTGCTGTATGGTAGCTGATGAGACACATATTTTTTTCATGCATGACTGGATGAAAATACTTTCCCTTTTGACCGGAAGAGGAGCGTTTAGACTTTTCCCATATATTAGTTGCAACCTTTGTTGTGCCGGAATCAACACACATTCTTCTATACACTCCATTTTGTTTTGGAATAGTTTTCAACAAATCGCTTCCATTTTTGCATTTTTGTTTCAACTATCTAAATACCTATACTGGTGGATGGTAGAGTAATTGTGGTAGTGGTGTTAGTGAATTTCTTTTATATCTGGCTGCAAAACACATTCAGTTATCCACGGAAATGTTGTCATCCTACACAAAACTGTTTGGTGTGGTCATTTTACTGAAAAAGATAGTATACTGGGCTACACTGTATCATAGTTAAAATGAAAATTAAACTTAACTTTTTCAAAAAAGAATATTACTTGGCTTTTCCAAGAGTTTTATCTTTGTTCGTGTTCAGTTTAGTGATCAGATTCTCATTAATTCATTCGTACCTGCCTAGCTATATAGAAATATATGTTTTTAGATTCTGTTGACAACCAGTAGATAAATGAACATTTCACATGCGCCAATTTTCTGATTCATTTCACAGAAAGCAAAAAAATTATGATTCATTGCTCTTTTCACTGATTAATTCCACCCTTTTATTTATAAAGCAGAGCAACGGAGAAAGTTTTAGAACAAAGAGGAGTCCACCATGAACTCAAGGGGTAGTGCCATCTTTTAACAACGCTGGCGACCAATGATTTAGCAAATATTTTAACACGATTTTGGGCTTTAAAAAGGTACTTATTGCCGGAAATCTTAGCAAATTTGAATTAAAATAATTTCATACAATTGCGTAATTTGTTTTGAAAATATTTTTAAAATGCTTTCAAATGAAAAGATTTTTTATGTGACAGTTTTCTAGAGATCTCAGTGCAATACAAAAAAGCTGTTCTCTAATTTAGTTCGTAAGACCACCATAAAAGCATTAGTTGCAAAGAGCATCAATGTTTTAAACGTGATTACTGAAAGTTTGTACTAGTATGACTTTTTTCTGTAGAGAAATTAGAACTAAAAGAGGAAATAACGAACGTGTAATTTGGACTACCACGACTAGTGCTTTATCAACTCTCTATAAAAGTATCGTTAAAGAAGGAGTTAAGATCGGCATGACCTGGCATGATGTGATGATCTGATGTTGCTGTCACGCTGAAAGCATTCTTTCTTAAAAATGAGGGAAAAAGTGAACATTTTCTTCAAATACAATCCCACTGATCGTATTGCGCCGTTAGCTCAGTCAGGAGCTATTCATTAGATAGAATTGCATTTTTGTATCTCTCTATGCTCTTTGAAAAGCAATGAAACGAGGAGAATATTACTTTTGGCTTAGGCTTCGTCCATTTTTCCTATTTTCTCTCCCTTTTTCTCATTCTCATGATGATAAAATAAAGATGATCACTGTTTTAAGACGTACTGTAGTGAAAGTAAAAGAGTATGTACGGAAGCAATAATCACGATCATGACCACACCACGATAATGACAAGAGAACCACACAATGAGCACGTTTGTGATAAGATTGGCTGACCAAAAGCAAACCCGTCATCTTTAGTGAGAGGGAAAGCAACAAGAAAGCGGCATCATTACTTTTTACTTCTTGTTGTACCATTTTCACCGGCAATAACCTGTGTCCTAGAAGAATGCCGGAAAGAATACACAGATCCGTTTAAACAATTTTTTTGCAATCGTACCAGCATTGAAAACGAGTCATATTCTCGTCATAAGTACTCACTCGCTCACAGTTGGTTAGTAATATGGTTGGCCGTGGTCGTGGTGAGTTCCTTCCTAGAAAATGGTATGTTTACAAAATTGTGAAAAGAACCGTTTCCGGAGTATTGCAAAGAAGGTGAAATGGATGCCAACCATTGAGTAAGACCATTTGATAATACGTGCTAGTTCTTTTCCACTTAAATGGTCAACAGAACAAAGCCAGCAAACCTGCTTCTGCTTTTTTCCTTGAATTTATATTGAATTCAATTTAAAACGTACGCATGCATAAAGTTTTTTGCGTATTTGAAGCAATTTTAGCTACAGGCTGGAAATGGCTAAACGTGTGACGGGATTTTTATATGCATAATGTATAAAAGCTTTCTTCTTTGCGTATTCATAGCTCTTTTTGTACTGGTTGAGTGAGCTGTGAATATGTGATCTAGTCGTCGCTTTTTTTCTTCTCCCCATTGCTTTCTATACATTTGTGTGATTCAACGACACACAAAACTAAAATAGGAAATACTTTCCAAGTGAACGGAAATGGTGACTCTACTCCATTGGCTTAAACTTAATAGCTTTTCGGCTTGCTTTGACCACCTTCATCCTTTCCCCTAAACCTTGTTCTGTTCCTTTTTTATAGGGAGATAAGTACTTGGACTTGGAGACTTTTCTTTTTTATTCATTCACTAGCAAAATTCTTACTCAGCTTCCCTATTATTGGATAATACAATAAGGACAAAAAATGTACATTTTTCAATATGCATGCAAGATTTTTTCTCAAGTAGAAAAGTGAGCTTTTGTTGAGTTAGTCCTGTTTTCAACTTCAATTCCATATTACTATACGTATTGGTCGTTGGAACTGTAGAGGAACTCTTCTTTTACTCCTTCCTATTATTACTACTCCTCATGCCACTTAAGCGAAACGAGCTGTTGGCAATAAAATGAAAGGTGGTCCCCAGGGTACTTCACACCTATTTTACTCTTCAGCTCTTAAGCCGGATACTTATGTCTCTATACGGGAGCCTTTTTCTATGATATCACGTTCCAACAGGCCAATACTAGAGCAACCGTATAGAAACATAAAAGTAAGTAGTGCTCCTTCACCGTCATCACCATCCACCCACCACACAGCGGTAAGGCAACGTATCCGCCGGTATTTGAAATAGCTGTAACGTATTCATGGAACAACGATGGTGGCAGTGGTGGTGGCGGTGATAATAGTTGAAAAAGTAAAAGCATGATCATTTCTATTTTTACATTCTTCCGTCCTTTACTACAGCGGGAAATAATAAATGGGAAAGAAGAATGAGTATCAAAAGAAGGGAAAAAGAAACACCCTCTAAAATTCAAAAGAAAATGTAGCTTTCTTTTAAAAACATCCATCCATCCCTTCAACTTTTCACAGTATTAAAAAAGAGAAAAATGTGGAATTGCGTAGGTTTTACTGACAACACTTATGTTTCACACTTGCAGAGTTTGTTACACACGGTTAAAAAGAAGTTGAGTGAAGCGAGAAAGGCATCATATAACCGCACCCGCCACAAATATTACTCGATTCGAACAAAGCCATATAAAAATTGTCTGGTTTTATTTCCAGTGGTGAAAATAGAGTAAAAGTGACTAAAGAGGGGCCCAAAGTAAGGGATGGTTTATGATCACAGTAGTAAACAATGGAGCAATCAGTATTTTCTAAATGGAAAACAAACGTAAAATTGTGAAATTAAAAGATGAGGCTGTGGAAAAGTCGCAAGTGGCATGTGGGGTAGTGGTAAAAGTAAAGTAATACGTTGATAGTGAAAAGTCACAAAAACGCTGAAATTTTCCTTAACCAAAATTAGAATTAAATAGATTAAACGCATTTTTATGAAGGTCTCTCTTCTAGCTTTTTATTTATTAGCTACTATTTTAGCTTTCCTGATAGATAAATTTGGTGCAGACACAATAGACAATATAATTTTTGACAGTAGTAAAAATAAAATGAGAAAGTCGCTTACTCTTGCGTATTTTTTAGGTAAATTGGTAGGAAATTGAGTAGGATGTAAAATAGTTTGTCGGTAGTTTACTATCCAGTACCAGCGACATGACAAGATGAAGGTTTAACCATGTCATACTGCCCGGCCTTGCTACAGCTTGCTTAAATAACTTACTTTTTTGGCAGCAGAAATAAAATGTGACGTACGAGAGTTTTATGGAGAAAGAGATCCTGAAATAAAAAAGTCTTTTCGAGGTAAAAAAGAATCGTATTTTGAAAAACGCACAGAGTCAGCTTCAAAATTATGAAAAAAGTTTCTCCGTCACTCACGTGTGGGTGTATGGCAGAGCAAAGTGGTTTAGCATTGAAAGAAGGAGCTTTTGTTTTCATCTTCATTTTCCCATCATAAATACATTCTTTGATACATCTATTTTTTGTGCTAGTCTGCAAAAATATCCAAAGTCCTCACTTAATGGAAAAACTATTTATGATCTTTGTGATGAACTGTGATTTTTTTCACACACAAAAGTATTGGAAAATGGACAATCTCGTGACTGTTAGTAAAAATGAAAGCAAATAAGCTGCTTACGCAATGCAATTTTTTATGTTAAAAACAAATCAATGTATGATTGTATTTGGCATGCAACGTTTTAAAATAATTTTCAATTTTGCGAAAAATCTTTGAAAAGTGTAATGTCTGACAACCTGCAACACTTTTGTGCGTGATGGAGTTTGCTCATTTTCTTTGAAAGTAGAAAATATGGGTTTCTTTCTAAAACATTATTTGTTGATTCCACATACACTGGCATCCAAATCTATTTTGGCTTTAGTTGAGCAACTTTGTATCAAACAGTTTCAATGAATAGACCAGATGCTGACACTGTTCCGGCCAATTAATTCTATGACATATGTGGAGCCATTAACTATGGCTATATTATTTTCATGATACTTCTGCAGCTTTTCTCCGTGTATTATTCTTCGTTTCAAATCCTGGCAAGTTGGCATGAGTTTTTCTCCAGTTTGGCTATTAAAGTAAAGTGGATATGATGAAGTGATCAGAATTATTGAGGAGGGGTAATGATGATCCCTCTTCAAAACCCCTGACATCATAATTTATTTATTAATATACAGAAAGTAATTGGATTGGAAATAAAATGAACTTGTGTATGTAACACTAAAACAACGAATAAAAATACAAATTCCTATAATTGTAACTTATTTGGTTCTTAATTCAATCATTTTAAATCTTGCTCATTTTTAATAGCAAATTACTACAATGTAATGAGAACAATTCGATAAGATGGTAATCTTTAATCTTTCTATCCAATGAATACTAAATGAAGTTCAAATGGCATTATCCAATCTAGATTTTTTACAGTATTGCGTCACTATTTTGAATTCCAAATGTTGAAAGTAATACGTAGAATAAAGACAGTGATAAAACTGCAATTAACATCAAGAAATGACTTTTTGGTTCATTGCTTTTTGGCTGAAAGATAGTACGTCTATCTGTATCTCCATGTGACCTGGAATCAAGTGGCGAAGAGCCAACTCATTGGCTAGCAGAAGCAAACCAAAAAGTCAAAACCATTGCCTTTGCTTACAGTCTCAGTGTACAATTTGAGAAATCCAGAAAACATATAATATCTGTGGGATTGTCGTTAGATATGAAATGAACCCTGGTATTATTACTGCTGTTGCTGCGGGATTTTACTCCCTCTCCCTGATTAGAACCATTACATTCCGGCATATCATATCAGAAGCCATCATAGTGACAGACAAATATACTGGAAAAATGGATGCAGGCATCTTCATCTTTTTTGGCTTTACTTAAGTTGTCATCACACTAGTTCCAGCTATTTGACATGAAAATAGAAAGAGGAAGAAAGTCGAAAGTATAAAGAAGAAGCATTAAGCAGGAAAAAGGGAGGGAGGGAAAGGAAGAGCAAAATGTGGAAAAAAGATCAACTGTTAAACTAACTTTTAGTTAGTTGGATGAGCAATAAAATGAATGAAATAATATGAAAAAGCAAACTTATAGAATGGCGTGTCTGTAAGAAAGAGATGTTGAAAGGATACAAACTAAACGGAAAATGACAGAGATTTGTAAATGGGGATGAAGAAGAGAAAGTGGAATGGTTTACGTGTAACATGCATAGCCTCCCTCCCTCGCATAATCTCAAGAAATGTATTTATATTGGCTGCTAATGCTAAAACGCTTTTATAAAACAAGTTTGATAAGTAGGAATATAGCAGCTCGGTCACTATAATAAGAAAGCTCTCACAGGGCAGTTAACATGTCGTATAAATAGATATAAAACAGTTTGATTATATCAAAGAGTTATATGAAAGGAATGAATTGAAAGATAGATAATAGGGGAAAAGAGAGGGAGTTTATTGCTGTGCCATACATCCGTCCATGTGTGTGTTCCTCCTTTTTAATATTATGATTCCCGGCAGTTTTTATGAGCTATCTTAAGGGTAATTTAAAGATGTGAATGAAATGAAATGAAAATGATGATGACGACAGTATTTTAGCTGACTATTACTTATTCATTATTAAGATTATGTAAGGAATAGAAGTGATATAGGTTATGAGAAAAGGTTGAAGAACAAAATGAATAAATTCATTTTTATTGTCTTCAAAATGAGAAGAGAACTGCAGTAAAAACCGAGATAGATGGAGTAAGATTCATTTAGCGAGACTTGAACTGAATGAAAATGAATTACAAACGTCCCCTTTTTATTATCACCATTATCATCGTATCCTGTGTCCTTGTCTATGTTGATGAAAGATTTTAATGGGATATGCGAAAATGTTTTTATGATTTATTAGTAACTCCGGTAAAATTAAAAAGTACGGTTATATGGCTGACTTTTAAAGCCATATTAAAGCCCAGCAAATTGATATGATCCTTTAATCATGATTTCAATCATCACGTTTGTTTCTGCTCTGCTTGGCTTTATTAAAAGCATTTTTTCTAAAAATATTGATTGACTGACCCAGTTTTATCACGGAAGAAGTGAAAGGCGAACGTACGTGTTTTTATAATAAATCTGCAATAAAATCGAATAAACGCATGGGAGTGCAAAAAATGTAGAAAATTGTCCCAGTTTATATATAAAAACATCTGTGAATTGTAAAAGGAAGAAAAGAAGATTTTGTTTGAGAATTCCAGAGAACTGCCAACAAGAAAATGCAGACCTTTTCTTTCTGCCAATTCTTTTAGAGATAAAGATATGAGATAGTGTTGTTGTGTTTGAAATGTAAGTTTATAAGCTCCAAAAAGAAGATATTGTAGTTGTGTATGTGATTGGAGCAAGTACCCCTCGTTACAATAAAAGGCCGAGAGTTGTCTGAAGAATAATAATGATATAAGGAAATTCACGGATGTTATGGAACGACACCAATACCATCCTAAACGAATTGTGACATTTTTTCAAGGATTTTTTTGTTTGGTAAAGGAGGAGTAGGAGGAGGAAGTAGAGGAAAGAAAGACAGAAACGTTGTCGTGTGCTTTCTGGAAGAGATGTGTTGTTTGTTGTGTAAAGTGTTGAGTGAGCCTCCTTTCTTTCTTAACAGCTCACTATATATATCCCATTGCCATATTGTTCAAGCAATAGTCAATTCACTCCGTGTTTTGGTTATTTTGGTCAACAATAGTTTGTGAAAAAATATAACTTACAACAATTCATATTGTGTAGCTTTGGCTATATAGAAAGTGAAAAGTTGTTTGCTTGTGTATGTTATTGTACAACAGCCCCATTCATTTTTGCAGTTTTTGGAAGGATGGGAAAGAAAGAGGAAGTGCGGAGGGTGAGTCGTCATTCTTTTTCTGATGTTCTTTGGAGATAACAAACTCAGAGTCAAAATCTCAAGTGACATACTTCCTGAAAAGTATTACTCAGAGGATTCCGATGAAAATCCAATTCTGTTGCCTGTAAAATGGAATTTTCTTCTTTAGCCAGTCAACTTTACTATAGGGTACGAGTATAATATACACTCTGCATTAAAATTGTATTTGAAGAAGAGTTAGTATCAGAAATAGAATTGAAGTTTCTTTTTCTTGGCTCTTTCTCTTTCTTCCCATATTTTCCCTTCAATCACATCACACACACAACTCACAGTTTTAAGGATAAGACGTTTCCACATTTTTTAAAAAAGAAATCAGATCGAATGAAATGGGGTACTGCTCTGCTTCTGGTAATAAAAGTAGTGTTAGTGGGTGGGGAGATACATACATTAGAAAGACTGGAGTTTTCTCCTAAATCTGTTAACTTAAACAACTCAGAATCAATTGCCTAAAATGTTGGAAAGAAAGTGTCAGATTTGCCAATTCAATCTGAGGCTTTTTGTTTGCCTTGTAGATTTTAGATAGAGGAGAGAATCCAGTTGAAATGCACTTTTTTTTGGATGAGAAGTAGACTCAATACCAGTTTGTCAGCCTTGGTAAAGATTGAAGAGGTGTCGTAATTGTTTTTCTGCTTCGAATGTGTGTCACTAGAATTCAATTTTTTGCAGTGTCTGTCACAAAAGGTTTATTTCAGTTGATAATAAAACGCAATAAGAAGAAAATCAATTGGTAAAACCATAGTCTTGTCAGTCAATTAATTCTTTGTAATAGAGGCTTTATAACTATTTTATTGTCATAATTAGTAATTTAAACCCAACTTAACGCGTAATAACTACTCTATTTGTCACTTTTTCTTTCTGTTTTATAAGCATTTTAGGCCACCCGCTTTCCCTAATTAGTGGTAATAAGTTTAGTAATTAATTAAATTAAAATGTTGGATAATTAATGAAACTTTCTAATAAAATTTACTCATTCCATAATAAATTCTACATAAAAGTTTGCTACTGGCAGCAACAAAGCACTTATTTCTCGGAATTAAATAGCAATAATGGGCAGCAGACTGACAACTTCCAGCTAAAACGGGTCCAAATGCATTTCATATTGAAACCCTTTAAGACGGAAATTGCGGTTAATGAACGCTATTTGTTTTGCAGATGATGCCTACAAATGATTTTATAGATCATGAATCATAGCGATAAAACTACTTGCATTAAACCCATCCCCACT
>JAANSO010004380.1:0-10165 GCA_036507315.1 Lepidocyrtus fimetarius | reverse complement strand
TATTTTGAGCAAGCTATTTGAAAGAACTGAGTGAGTATTTGACTTATATTGAGATATAAGGATAGAAACCCAACGAAGGGGACTTAAAGAAGCAACAGGAAGCGAAGACAAAAGAGTAGTAAAGAAGGAATTGACTGACGTGAATAATGCTTAGCTGCAGGAAGTTAGTTGAACTGAACCAATTTCTTTTTATAAAAGTAGCTGAAAACTAAATAATACTTTTGTTATTTCTTCAGCAATCAATCTATGGACGTTTCTCTACTTTGAAACTTGGAAGTATAATATTCAGAAAGCGAAAGATATGTTTATATGTCCAATGAAGCTGCCGCTTTCCTGGAACAAATACTTATAAGTCCTTGTGTATGTCAATTATTTTAAAAGAAAAGAGGAAGGAAAAAGCTATTTGTTTAGTATTAGCTTGAATAAATAGTTCCGTCTTTTTTCTTCTGGGAAATTTAATAAGTCGTTGGTGGGTAAAATTTTGTTGTAAACCAAGGCAAATGGCAAATGAAAGATTCTGAATACATTTTGAAGCGGGTAAAATACTAATGCTTGACGCGTTTTCAAAGTACGAGATACTTTTTATATGACAGGTGACGTTTTCTCTGGAGAAATTTACAAATATTCAAAAACCATCAAAAGAAACCTAAATTGTCATTCATCATTTTTAAAAAATTGGAATGGAATTTACCTGAAATAAGTTTTCCTTAAAAATTCAATCAGTAAAGCTATAAAGAAAGTTGTCCATATAGATAAAAATGGCAATAAATCTTATATGCAAACGTTGCTATGAAAAGCTATTAATGAATTTGGTATGTATATTTCGACATTTCGACTTTGTTGCAGAATTATATGAATCCATTCAAAACCTATTTTTAAAATTGCAAACATTCTACTAAAATTTGGCACGATTCAAAATTACAAAAAATCAAATTTCACTACAAAAATTCAAAGTATTTTATTGCCAAATCTTACATTTTTTGTTTAAAAATCTCTTCAGGAACCTTGGTCAAATCTCTTAACGGATCAACAAACTCGATCGATTTAGTATTCGCTACCTACTGGTTCTTCCCAGCCAAAACGCAAATCATCTCTGCAAAAGCCAAGGAGTGTATTGAAGAAAAAATGTCAAACGAAAAGGAAAGATTTGAGGAGTCAAGTAAGTCAATTTTCTTGTCTATTTTGCTTTCATCCTCCCACCTTTAAACCAATCCAATCTACTTTTTTGCTCATTCCTCAATGGAAATTTTATTGTCTATATTTACTCTCAGTGATCATGCAACTACTTTTATAACTTTTCATCTTTCGTCATTCTTTGAACAATAATCAAATATATATCCATCGCTGTATCATTTAAGTAGTCCTGTATTAAGTTTCCTCCAATAGACAATCTTGTCCTTCCATGCACTTACCTATCCTTACGAGATTTTTAAGTTTAAGAATATTCCACTTTTTGTCAAGGATAAATCAGTTATATTTTGCTCATTTTACTATATAAGGGAACAATGATGCAGAAAGATTCTCGTCCAATACACATGGTCAACCTAAGTAACCTTAAAGACAAGATGTACGCATCCTTTAAAATATTTTACATATAATCTACAAAGCGCTATTGCTTAAGCTCCTTACCTCAACATCGTCTCTCAAGTTCAGTAAGAGGTCACAAATTATTTATAAAAGTGAGTAGATGGAAGCACAAAGGGATTTTGTTCTGTTTCACGCATTATAGTTTCCACGCTTCCTTTTTTGCTATCTCTCATTTCCCGTTTGTCGCTTCTGTTTTTACTGGAGAGATCGCGTAAGTAAATATGGATGAGCAAGAACCGCTTCGTAAGACGAAATAGAGGAACAAATGGATGTTGTAAACTCCTCGATTAGGATTTGTAGGTAGACCAAATTTGATTCTTGTTAGAAGGCAAATTCCTCAAAAGATCTTTTCTTTTGTGATACTTAGACTAGATTTCTATAGAATACGCCGCTGGCTTCAGTTTCAGTTTATGAGGGTATTCTACACGTGTCTTATGATATTATTCTAAGACGCTAACAAAACTTTTCTCTTGAATGAGTTATATGGACCGGTGTCACGCAATAAAATATTATTTATTATCTTGAAAAGATATTGTTTGAGAAAACTGACATATAGAGAGGTGCTTTTTCCAAATTTGATGCCTGAGTTGGCTCTATGATAAGCTTGTTAGTGATAGTTATGATGTGGATGAGAAATGTGCCTAAATAAAGACTCATAAACTTTCCCTGTCTTTTTTGAAAAAGGAAAGTGCGTAAAAATGGAAATTGAAAGATGGAGCAATTCCGTTGTATTCACTTTCTCTTGAATTTATATTTCACGGTTATTATCCAGTTCTTAGAATTTTTGGGAAAACAAAGTTTCACAATTGCAATAAAATATATTTTAGCACAAAAGAAGAAAATCTGGTTTAGATCCAGTATGAACACGAAAGTATTATTATTTATTATCTTGAAAAGATATTGTTTGAGAAAACTGACATATAGAGTGGTACTTTTTCCAAATTTGATGCCTGAGTTGGCTCTATGATAAGCTTGTTAGTGATAGTTATGATGTGGATGAGAAATGTACCTAAATAAAGCCTCATAAACTTTCCCTGTCTTTTTTGAAAAAGGAAAGTGCGTAAAAATGGAAATTGAAAGACGGAGCAATTCCGTTGTATTCACTTTCTCGTGAATTTATATTTCACAGTTATTTCCCAGTTCTTAGATTTGGGAAAACAAAGTTTCACAATTGCAATAAAATATATTTTAGCACAAAAGAAGAAAATCTGGTTTAGATCCAGTATGAACACGAAACTATGAGTTATTTCTTAGAGAACCCTTAACAAAAGAAGTGATGTATTGAAATGATCAGAAAAGTATAAACACTCTCAAGATTTTTCGGTTTTATTAGCCTAAAAAAGAATACAGCAATTTGCAATGTGAAGCATATCAATATTTCATTCACAGTCTGAGGATTTACTGCAGATAAAATAAATATGTTTATGATCAAGTATTTTCAACGACTATTTTTAAGAACTAGGGCGATAGTTTACGATATGATTTGGCTAACTTATAAAAAAACTTATAACAAGGCAATTGTATCCACTTGAGCATCCTTAAAATCCTTGTAAAAATGAAGAGCATCAATCCTATGCGTGTTTTGATGAAGATTTCCTAATTTTGGAATGAAACTAGTTTCTTTTGGTAATGGTCTTCTAACTTACTTTGTAGCTCGTACATTACACAAATTCAGAATTGGAGAGAAAGTTGGAAATCATAACCGTAAAAAACTAATCGTTAAGGCTCAAGAGAGTCCTTCATTTTCTTGGTGAGTAGCCAAAGACACACTTTCTGTCCAACCGAAATCTCTTGAATATGTAGTCGTTCATCATAATAATATTTTTTATGTTCGAGTCGTGCATGAAAAGGGGAGACAAAATGCTCTGGCGATCATCTCCGTGGTAAGGCCTTTTCCATCCTTAGTTTAATGCGACTAAGGCGAAAAAGTTGTACTAAAGCGTTAGCATTTTTCTTACAAATGTTCTTATTTTCTCAAGTAAAAAAGATTTGCTACGATCTTATTTGTAGGTATATAAAAAAGGAAATGATTTTTTATGAGTGAAAAAGACCTTTTTCATTTATTTCTGGCAGAATTTGCAGGGAGAATTTTTACAGAAAGTTTCCAAAAGTAAAAACAAAATTGTTTATTTGGAAATATAGCAAACTTTGTTAGAAGGAAAGTTGGATAATCATAAAGAAAGGTTGCGGTGAGGAAAAAAGGATAGCAATGGTTTAGGTTAGTGGGAAAAGTAAAAGTTGCAGGTTTTTCTGCGACAAGATATAAAAAAAAGTTTGGAACTGTCGCACAATGAAAAGATTTAAAATTATCTTGCGGTACCTCATTCACAGTAAAAAAGCTTCCTTAAGGGTTTACATACATAATAATGATTATTACTTACTTTATGAATGATAAATAAAAATGTATAAAAATTCCATAAAGTTATACGGCTAGAAAGAATTTTTGTTTCTGTCCCATGGCAAGCTAATTGTATCAAGTTTTAGTAAGATTTCTAAAAATTCAAAACATGTACGTAAAAGTTTTTAAACAGAGAAAGTTATCAATGATGTTTTGGTTATAAAATGAAGTCCAATGTTTTAAAACACGAAAAAGTGATGAAAATCAATGCAACTGATTCCTTTCTTCCTTTTGACCACCCTTAGAAGATAAAGAAGTAAAGACTCTTTGGCAAGAATGGCCACGTCAGCGTCCAGCTAAAGAAAGTAAGAGCCAAGTGAAACGACGACGAAGCCAAACTGAGCTAAAGAGGGAATGGGAGGAATGGCCACGAAATAAAGAAACTGAAGAATCAAAAGAAGAAGTAGTCAAGCCAATTGAAGAACATGGAGAATTTGACGAATGGCCACGGCCGGTTAAAAAATGCAAACCTAAAAAGAAAGTCTGTCATAAAAAACCAAGTCAGTCGCAGAGCTATAAGAAGCAGGTTGACCAAGGTGAAAGTCAGTTCATAGAGAAGGAGCCCAACCGGCTAGCTTCAGCAATCACTGTCAAAGAAATTTTTCAAGGTCAAATGAAGCAATGCAGGAAAAGAAAAATTAGAGAAATGGAGGAAGGAATGAAGGATACTTCTCCTGTTCCAGAACTACCTAAACCACTTTCTGAGGAACCTCTCAAAAAGGAATCGAAACCTGTTTCAAAGTCTCCTTCGTAAAACACCTTCCAAAGGACCTTCTAAGCTTATTTCTGAAACAGCTTCTCTAGAGCCTTCTAAATTAACTTCGAATAAATCGTCTAAAGCAACCAATACGGAGTCTCAAATTAATCCTAATTTAATTTTGGAAGAGATTTTGAACACCGCTACAATTTCAAAGGAACCATCCAAAGTTTCTTCTAAACAGCCTTGTAAGCCACCATCCAAACTCCCTTCAAAAGAAGCTTCCAAGATTCCTTCCAAGGAGCCTTGTAAAATACCTTCGTCTTTACCTTCCAAAGTCTGTATCTGAATCTCTACCTGCTTTGCCTACACCTTCCGAAGCACCTTCTGATTTACCTTCCAAAAAGGTTTCTAAAATAAAGTCGAAATCTTCGAAGAATAAATCTAAAATGGCATCCAAAGTCCCATCAAAAGAACCTTCTACACTTCCTTCGTCTTTACCCTCGAAAGTGGTTTCTAAATTGACGTCCAAAGGACCTTCTGCAACTCCCTCTAACTTACCTAGTAAAGAACTTTCTAATTTGCCTTCCAGCCTGTTGCCTTCAAAAGTTCCTCCCAGCTTACCTTCTCAGGAGCCTTCGAGTACAGCACCCTCGCCTTCGAAAAAAATGAAGATGGATATTACAAAAATCTCAGTGTCAGCACCGCCAACCTGCTCAATCTCAGACCCAGTATCATGCTCCATGTCTGCAGTGCGAAGCAGCCGTTTTAGAAAGCCTTCATATTCTTCTAAATGTCGAACCAGAGCAAAAACCTATAATCCTTGCCAAAGACAAGAATTTTGTTACAGTAGCAATGCCGATGAGTATTGTGATGCGAATGCACAAATTTGCAGATATATTCCAGGCACCTTCAGATATGGCATCCCATTAAGTTTAAAAAACAGACCTAGATGGACTTCGTATTGCGTAATTTTATTTACACTACCAGCAGGGATATTAAAATACCTATAAAATTCAAGTTATCAGAATTTGCAATTAGCTTTGCATTTTTAGAGACCCCGGCCAAAGACTTGTGGGTGCCCTGGAATGAAATCTCGGATGAAAGAATACTTTGATAATTATCCGGAACGTATGCATCGTGTTTATTCAGATAAACGAACAACCATAATTGCAACGGAATACGGACACTTGTTTGATAAATATCCTCAAAAGAGACCCTTATGGGGTGTAGCCAACACTCAACATGAAGTTGACATTGAAAATGGATTTGAACGCTTCCTGCCGTTCCCCCGTACACGTACTAAAAGCACACGTTTTTAACAACCCAACGCAAAAGTTACATAATAACCTAATAATAACCTAACCGAAAACAGAATAATTAAATAAATTACACTTAACTTTCAATATTCTCGCCCCATGCAGCTATACCTTCCTTTTATAAGCCTCTCCCTCCAATTTCCGCTGACGTGTGTGCAGCTGATGATGCAGATACAGAGAAGAAGATTCCAATTTTGGCATGCCACCGTCCCGCTTGCCCTAGACAAATCCTTCGAGCTATTCACAGAGACTACAGAGGGAAAAGAAAAATGCCAAACTACCCGGAACCTCCTCCGGAAGATGATGACACATTACTTAAGAAGCTTATGAGGGAGATGCAAAAACTTTTTAATCAATTTTTAGCTAAAAAAGCTCCCATAATTTTTGTCTTTGGAAGGCCTATCAAAACCATATCCGATGTTCGCAGGAAATATGCATTTAATTTAGCTGAGCGTCATAATTATACTTACATGTCCGTTGATGACGAAGTTGCTGTGTTGGCGGCAAAAGGCGCAAGAGCTATTGAAGGTTTGATTCCTTTGTGACCTGTATTTTAACGGATTTAGCTTAATATTTGAGTTATTTTAAAATATATAACTTTTCCAGAAGGAAACGTACTCTTCGAAGGGTTTCCGGCAGTTGAAAGATTAGCTCTACCAATTTGTTTATAAGTTAGCGTCAGATCGGCATAACTTTTATATGACAAGACAGGAAACGATAGACATGATAAAATTCCTCATGTTGTCTTATTTCCCAACTAACGGCTACGTCATTGACGGTTTCCCTCTTGATGAAGAGGACATAACAAATTTCGAATCAACATTTTATCCTATGGCTTGTGGACTCTATTTTTTGAATGAAGCTTGGACTCACGATAAATCTGATCCTCCAGAAAATCTCAAGCCTTTATATTTCCGAAGACAAATCCGATACAATGAAATGGACGTGGAGAATGCTTGTAATAAATTGGGTTTGAGGACTTTGAAAGTTATCGGGACAGAGACTTTATACGATGATAAGAATAAGTTAAGAGCTCTTCATTCAGTCGTGGAAGAGTATTTAGAAGCATATGAAGAGATTTTACAAGGGAATGAAGATATTTTGAAGGATGAGACTTTGGAATATCAAACATTTGGAGAGACTGTTGGCTACGGGGTTGATCTAGAAGAGTATTTGAAGAGATTAGAATCTGATCAATCACTGGTAAGGTTATTATCTGAAAAGTCATTAGGCAGTAATAAATCAGCAGTTCCTTTAAATTCTGCGAAAAAAGCTAAAAATTCGTAGTTGTTCAAATAAAGACTAAAATTTCCTACTATACATTCCCCTTTAACTTTAAATATATGTGAATGATTAATTTCAATTTACAAAGGTAATGGATTGCCATTAAGTAAAACTTACATAAGACCTGCTGTTCATTCATTATATTCATCTACTCAAATGAAAGAAACCAACTTTTTCTTTAGAAAACGCATTTCTTTGGAAAAAACGCTCAGAGTTTGAATAGAGACGAAGTAAATATTCAGACAGTTACAAAATAATTCCAAACTAGTTTCTTTTGTTACTTTTCAAGAGCTATTAATAACACTAATGATATCATTATCAAGTAAATTTCTACAAAAGACTATCAAAATCATCACGAGTGTTATTACGTGTTCGACGATAGAACTAGTTACAATTTAGGCATGGTCTGTCTGCCTAGGCAATTTTATTAAAAAAGCACTACATTGTTTTTAGTAATATTGGTCTATCTGTTGAAGTAACGGTTTGAATAATCGAGCTATTTTAATATGTGTGGGTAACTTCTAGTTTTTAAGTATAATTTTTGAAACGCTTGGGAATTAAAGCAAAAATGAAGATATAAAATAATTGCCCATGTCAAGTCAAACTAGTACATGCTGGGGCTGCCAACCTTTTACCATTTCCATTTGAAAAAAATGTACGCAAATAGAGAAAGCCCTTTACAAATTTACTATTTGCACACATGTATCCAGAACTGGTTGGGCAGAGTTTCCCAAAATATACTCCTTCATGAAAAGCTGGACTTATTTCTAGACTCCTTCCAAATTAACTTTAAGTTCTATGTCATTTGCATTCCTCCATGATCAAAAGGAATCTTCATTAATATCTAAAGAAATACTGTAAGAGCTTAAAATTAGTTGTTTGTGTGTTCATTTCACTCATTCCTCCAGTAATAAATTAGCACCCCTTTCTTGCTTCAAAATTTAACATGAGTTTGCAATGACAGTATCATCTTGCCATCTTTGTTTAAAATTCTTTTTCATTTTATTTAACTGCAGCAGAATGTAAATAGGTACACATTTTTAATATTAAAACGTGCTTTTTTATATAGTTCTTTCTTTTATACCACTGCTGCAGTGTGTAATCAAAGACATTTTAAAAAGAGAAAGTACTCAAACAAAGCTGTCCATTTTCCCTTTAAACAAAGAATGAAGTAAGTGAACTGCTGCTTCAGCTCAAAATCGTAAGGTCAGACACGTTTCATGCAGGAGGACAATGGAACTTTGCATTCAACCTCCTTACTAAAACTTTTTTGAGGGGCCTTACACAGCTTATGGATATGTAGTGGTTCTACTTTTCAGAAAAATGTTTTATTCTCCTAAAAGTTCATAATGAACTTTTTCGTCTTTGCAAAAACAAAAGATATTATGGAAAGGATTGAAGAAAGTAAAGAAAGTGTGAAGAAGAAAACAATTCTCAAGCATAAATAGAAAGTTTTGTAAGAAAGAGAAAATGGAAAAGGTTTGGGAGAAGAGGAAGAAAGAAATAACTATTTTCTCTTTTGTTCTCATCCTTATTTTTATTCCACAAAATCCCATCACAGCTATCTAAAAAAGCTTTCTTCTCAATGTCAAATGTCGGTTCCAGGACTTTTCTTTGGAGATCCTGACAAGGATTGCCGACGGGGTTCATATTGACACCTCTTTTCACAGTTTTGACAGACAAAAAATCACTTCTTTCTTTTAATTTGTAGCAAAAAATTCTTTTTTTATACAAAGATGGAGAAATAAAATGGGTACAGTTGAAGCGAGATTAAACACAGTCAGTGCGTATTGTAACAAGTGTAGTGTACATAGCTCCAGAACGATGTATCAAAAACAAGTTCCCGGAAACAATTTCTTTCTTAGTTGAAACTAAATTTGCTTTTGTCTGAAACTTATTTACTAGTTAGCACGTATAACAAAATAATAAACCTTGTCTTTATGCTTGATAATTTTTGCATAATGCTTTGATGATTATTTGAGTATAAAATGAGCGTATATTTTGTAGAACACTCAAAGAATTGTAAGTTTTTAACCTATGTTTGGGTTTTTGGAACATACAGTTACACATTCATCTTAACAATGGCTTGGCATTTTCATTTTTCATAATTGCTTAAAATTCACATTCATTATCCTTCTTTTATTTTTTATTTAAATTTTAGGCAAATATTATGGAATGGATCACGACCAATTTGAAGACACGGTTTCCAACGAATGCATTCAAATGGACCAGGCAGACTCCCCACAGCAGCCAGATGAAAGTATTAGTGGCAGTTTTAGGAAATCTCGCTCCATGAATTTAGAGCAGTCTTCAATTCCATCATCATCTTCAATTTTATCTGTCGCGTCTACTGCAATAAACGGTGGTGGTGGTAATAGGGTGGATGGCGTGGGAGGCAGAAGGAAAGGATTTAACAGTGGTTCCTCCACGTCAACAACAGGTCAAATCTTTGAAAGCCAAGCAACCTACAATCCTTTCGACATTCATATGGGTCAAATGACCGTGTACCGCCTTCGCATTCGTTGTTCCTGCTCTTCCAACAAAGAAAATGAAACTAAAAAGAAGAATAATAATAAGAAGGGAGATAAAAGTAAAAAATATGATGGAAGTCGGGAGGAGAGATGTGCCAAGATTTTACCATTTGAAGATCAGCCTTGGACGGGTTACATGGGATCCCATGCTGATTCCTACTTTTCTCTATTGGGAAATCCTTATCAAAATCATAACAACAATAACAAGATTCTATTCTCTACGGTTTCCCCACAATTTTCGTCGTCATCATCGGCTTCTGGTGGTGGTGGCAGAGGCAGCAGTAATCCGATGGAAACCTCGAAGATCAGATAAAAGTGGGCGATAACACTTAAAAAGGATGAAAATGAA
>JAANSO010004379.1:0-10165 GCA_036507315.1 Lepidocyrtus fimetarius | reverse complement strand
TTTCTTCTCGTGTAGAGAAAGTTTGTTTCAAAATGTTGTCGTAAACAGGATCTAGAGACTGACTCAGTTTAATAAGAATATTTGACTTTGGCTTTGTGAGCAACTTCTGATCTTCTAAGATTTCTACATTTCCAAAGGAATTGGAAATTTTAAAAAATAGTAAGCAAATCGAAAACAATCTATTGCGTACTTTAGTCATTTTGTTTTTGTTTATTTTCTCAAACTTAAATAAAAAAATTCTCATTCGTTCTTTTTATATCATACGATCTTGATTAATTTAGGTGTAAAGTGTGTCAGTCATTGCAAAAATTCATATTAATATTAATAATTTGACAGTTGTTTGATGACGGATGAATTCGAAATTTGTTTCCTGTGAACTCACTTGTTGACCCGGCTTAAAAACTTTTCATTTATTGCGCAGTTGTCATATACAACAGCTAAAAAGATTTTTGCAATCAACCTTTTTAACTAAAACACTCATGAGGTGAATAAATATCGTACACAAGCGGAGGATATGGTTGATTGTTGTCTGCGCCAACTTGTCAAATCAAGTCTAGTCTAGGATGAGTCAAAACAACTCATCAGTTAGTTTGGTAAATTATTTTAATCTAACTACCAGCTCGAAGAGCTAGCCATGAGATTGGTATTATTGTCTGTCTGTCTGTCTGTCCGGGCGTCCGTTGTTACGAGAAGAGAAGTCAAGAATGCCTGGACAGATTTGAACCAAATGTGGCATGGTGATAGTGATATTTGTTATCGTGAATTATTCAATTTTGTGCACTAATTTTGCAAATATGCATGCCGTATATCGTTTTAACTACACAAGCGGACAGAATTGGAATATATTCCTTGTTTTGCAATTTAAATGCAAAATTTCTTAAAACGCAGTAATTCCAGAGGTAAAAATAGGAAATACTTACTTTTCAATGTTTTTGCTGTATATTTTGTAAACATTGTCAAATACGACATTACTGATTAGATCAACAAAGTTTGCATAATACAAATACGTATTTCGAGCTAGTGTTTAAGTAGGTTTGCTGCCTTTTATTTATTAACTCTTAAAGCTTTGAATTTCCGCGATAATCCATATTACAATCCTTTAAATTCCTGCAATAGTGCTCCCATTTCTGTATTCAATAAATAGTGCCAAACGCCAATTCAATTCGAAATTCAAAAAACAATGGAATCAATGGAATGAATATAATTTTGATATGATGGCAACTCTATTTTCACTTTGAACCGAAATCTGATGTTCCCGTTCTAGATTCACTAAAGTTTTTGTTCATATTATAATTTATGATGCGGCACGTTTGTTTACAACGTACCAAAACTTCGACGTCGAAAACTGCGTCACCTTAATAAATTTATGAATGATTCTGATTTAGAAAAAATACCGTTTTTAGTGAGAGCGATGCCGCATATTATAGTAGAAAACAAAATATTGACTACTTGCTAAACAAACTTTGAATAAAGTTTTATTTCTGAAAATTTATTTCTGCACTAGACGACTTGACAATTATATCTAATATTGGTTTGATCTTTCTCAAGCAAATTTAAAAAAGATAAAGTTTGTTTAAAATATAAATTAAATTCTGGCATTTTAACTAAAGCTTCTTACAATTCACAACAACTTCTCTGAGTGCCTGCCTTTGCGTTATTTTTACTTTTTACTTCGTATTTTTATGGACACTTGCAGTCGTTCCCCACAAAATATTGGACAAATATAGAAATGGTTGGAAAGGGAAAGTTTGGGGAAACGGGAAAACTGGAGTTAAAGGCTTGAATTAGATGCATTTTTGGACCAATCCATCCGTTTAAAAGATTTTTTTTGAATTGGACGGACTCTGTTGGAAATTCAATCGCAACTTTTGTCATAATCAAGTAAACAAGAACCAAAATCCTTTTTTTTACTTTGTTAAGCAAGGAAGCGTGATTGGGTCGGAAAGAGATCATGGGACAAGTAAACATCATCCAAACTATCATTCATGCTCCTGCACGGAGTAAATGCTTCATCCTCCTGAGGAAATCTTCGTTACAATTCAGGAAAGGAGCGTAGAATAAGACGCTGCTTTTAGCTCATTTATTTCAAAAATGTTAGCATTATCGCACGAACTCGCAAAAATATATTATGGATTGTCACGATTACTAGTCTTGAAGAGTTGCATTAAGAAAAACATTTCGCCAGTCTTTCTCATCTGGTGCTGCTTTCTTGTCTGGACATTTTCTTATTTGACAGGTCAATGCAGACAACAATGAGCCCGTATTGGCATCCCACTTTGAGATAAACTGTTTAAAGTAAATTCTGCACTTTTGCAATTGGAATGAGGGTAAAATAAGATATTTTTAATAAAAAGAGAAATACGATTGCATAACATCCAAAATATTTTGCAAGTGTTCTTCCTCATAAGCTATCCCATAAGGGTAAGGCACTACTTGTAACAAATCCAAAGATTATTTTACTTGACGAGGCGACCTCTGCGCTTGACACGGAAAGTGAAAAGGTTGTGCAGGAGGCGCTGGATCAGGCTAGTTCGAGAAGGACTACGATTACAATTGCGCATAGGCTATCTTCTATTCAAAATTCTGATAAGATAATTGTAATAAATCATGGGGAGGTTGTGGAGGAGTGGCTTTGGAATATGCAAGGTGGGAGGAAGGAGGGAGGGCATGGAGGTCAGAATCAATAAGGTTGAGGTAAAAAATAGTATTTGTTGTAAAAAACTTGAATTAAAATGAGAATTATGTAATTTTTAGTTGTTATTTATTTTTGTAAAATATATGCTTAATTAAATTTTAATTTTTATCTTTAAACTGTGAAAAATAAAAAATACGGACACATCTGTTCAATCTACATTAAAATGGAGTAGTTTTATAAATAATTTAGAATTTTATTAACGAGTTTTTAAAATAATCAAATCATTATCACAACAATTAACCTCAGACTTTAAATAAAGTTTTGACGTATTCCTTGTTCAAAACTGAATGATTTCCTTTCCATTCTTGCCTATCCAAAAAATCCTCGAGGTTCTTCCTTGTGCACTTGAACTTACTTAACGGCTCCGAAAGGATTGGAAGGCTCCAAGTAGGAAAGAATGGGTTAGACATGTGTAGAATCCCTTGTGGAATTGAAGATGACCTTCCTTTTGTTTCCCTTCCTGTAGATGACTTTGGTCGTCCTAGATCTCTCTTCTGACGGACGTATTCTTGACAAGTTTTCATCCACGGGTTGGAAAAAGTATTTTTGTTAATAAAATCCTCAGCCAAGTAATATTTCCCATGTCTGGTGTCAATTACAAAACAATCTTTACTCAGTTTTTCATAAAATCGGAAGAAATTACAAATCAGGTTAAAAATCTGAGACGAATCCGTTTTCTTTGTCTTCCATTCACTTCGGAATGAAGGGTCCTCCTCAAATCCCACGTCAATCTTGTCGGAGGTTCTATGATTTTCGGAATAAATTGGTTTGTGAGGCAGTTTAAGAATTTCCCCGGGGGTTGGGATGATTTTCTCTCCTTCAGAAGTCCCATAAAGGAAGAACAGGACCATCCAGGTTAGACCCACTGGGTCTGGCGCAGAGATTGAGAACTTTCCTCTACAGACGACATTGTCCATTCCAACGCAGAGTTTATTAACATTGGCCCAATAATAAACAACTTGAAGGAGGGCGGAGGCTCTCTGGTCAAATGAAATTAAATATTTTGCAAGGCGCCACAACTGCGTTTCAATTCCGAAGAAATTTAGAGAGAACAAATCAAAATAAATTCGACGTCGATCTTCCACCCACTCAGCTCGAAATGTTCCTCTAAAACTTTCTTTGCTTCTTTTTGGACCCTCATCACAGGCACTTCTTGAAGTTTGGCGAATTTTTTCAAAATGTATTGCCTTATCTTGATTGCCAAGCACTGTGTCTTTTAAAACTGAACCAAAGTGGTGATCACCAACGAGAATGTTATCTTTTGATTTTGTTATAAAAATTGCTGGATCGATGGAGTTATGTTTGAGGTGATAGCGAAGCTTCAATGACCAATTACGGATAAGATGGGCTTCGACATATCTTCCTCCGGAGGAAGGTTCCCTGATCAGTTTGTTGAGATGCTGGAGTAAATTCAAAGCCAAGGAGTATTCTTCATCTGGAATTTCAACTTCCTTTTGAATTATCTTCAGTATTTCGCCCAGGAACTTATTTTTACTAAGGGCAGTATCCTTCACAGGGGCATCCTTTGTCTTGGAGCTCGGTGTTGATGGCGTAACCTGAATTTCTTGGGGTTTATTCAATTGCTGTTGTTCCTTTGGAGAATCCGGAAGTATCACTGAAGTGGTCGAGGTAGTAGTCGAGTTCAAAGGCTCAACTGAGTCCACCTCCATTTCTTGTGGGGGCTCCTTCTCAGGAAGTTGAGTGGAGGGAGTGTCGTCCACGTCATTAGAACTTTGTAATTCAGTCCTTAAACTGATTGGGAGTAGTTCATCCCCTATTAATTCACAGAAAATTAATTGAAGTTAATTAATATTTAACTGTGTTAATTAAAATCTACAAAACTTACACTCAAGTTTGAGAAATTCTTTTCCAGCCTTCACTTGGAATTTCTGACCATCTAAAGAGACCTTTCTTCCATTCAGGGATTCAATTAACTCATCAACAACTTCCCTACAAGTTAATTTTATCATAAAATTAATTTTTAGCGTATAATTAATTATAATAAACTCTCCAATATTATTTACCTGCTCTCGAACTGAATGAAGCCAACCCCAGGTCGTTCCTCCCACCAAACAAAGTCGGTCACTATCCCTTTGTAAATATTCTTGGAGAAGTACTGAAGGATCCTCTCGTCCTTTCCCACCGGCTGTTTTGAAAAGGCTACGATCATCCGTTTCCTCCATTTCTTCACCCTCCAATTTTCAATCAGTTCCTTTCTCGCCAAGTCACGGTGAAGTGGCTCCAGTAAATGCCGATAGCCAACTTCCTTTTGAAAATAACTTTTCTTTGCAAACTGTGCATTTAAAACATAGCACTGGCCCCATTTTAATTAGTTTTAAAACTGTTCTAAAACTACTTCCAACTTAATTTTAGTTAATTATCAGTACTCATTGAACATTTAGTGTGCTTTTTATTTAACTTTAATTGGAAAGGTTAACTATTAAAATAACTTGACTAGTTTTGCAAAATGCAAAAAATAAACAAAAGAGAGAAACATGTGATGAAAAATTGTTCGCTGATGTGGATTTGAGGTTGTTGGGGTACTCTGCGACCAGGTTTTACTTGCTTTTCAATGCATTTTCTAAACTTAAGTTTAATTTTAATTAACCTACGTTAAAAGTTAATTGGATTGGGTAAATACAGAGTTTAAGTTAATTACTGGGTGGATGAGTACCAAGTGAATGAGCAATTAAGTAAATTATGATTTATAGAGAAAAAATTTTGCATTGCATACCGTGCGAAAAATTTTACGATTGAGTGAATTTTCATAATTGAGTTACTTATCATTGCCTTATCAATGAAGGTGTGAAGGCCATTCATTCTTTAGCATAAGAATTCTACTGCAAGCGTTAAAGATAATTAAAACTTGTTTTTCTTATTTGAGTTATTTTAATTTACCGAAAATAAATAATAATTAACGCAATAATTTCCCATGATGAGGGTACACCACCCTTGCAAATAATCTTGTTTAATTTTCTGGAATTTAATCAGTTACTGATTGGCATTCATCAGTTTTTAAAGTTAAAAATGACTCCAGTTTGCAAAATGAATCTTTTGATAATCTTCCTGATTCATTTGTCGGTAGCTTCCAAGATGAATCAATTATGGAATAGGGACAACGACGATCCTTATCATCACGTGATAAACTTTGACCCGGATTACATTTGTGAATATTTAGTTAATTGGGATAGCCGCGTGATTTTATTCAACTTAACAGTAAAAACTCGGGGCTATGTGGGATTCGGGATTAGTTTTAACGGAGAAATGGAAGGGGCTGATGTTATCATCGGGGGAGTGAACAGTTCCACGGGGGAGGGCTATCTTTACGACATGCACGTTCCGCTGGGGACAAAACAACCCGTTTTGGATTCTTTGCAAGATTATAAATTGCTCTCTGCCTGGGAGAATGGGACGCACACGAGTTTGTCTTTTTCAAGGGGGATTGAAGCGTGTGATGAAGACGATGTGGGGATAACCGATGACACGCAGAGGTTCCTTTGGGCCTTTGGGGAGAAGGATGAATTGACTCTTTATCATTATCAAAACAGGGGCGAATACGTTTTGCAAATTTTGGCGCCAGATTTTACTCCAAGAAGGATTCAAGAAGCTTTAAGATTGAATCAGACACTTTCGGAGGGGGACCTTGGCGATGTGAAAGTTTGGACTCTGTCGAGGACTGAGGTTCTCCCCCGGAGGGAGACGGTTTACTGGTGTTCCATGACAAAAGGACCGAGTCTGGATAGAAAACATCACATTGTGGGATTCAACTTCCGCTTGGAAAATGACCTCCAAGCTAGGCATGTGCACCATCTGGTTCTTCGAAGATGTGTGGCTCCACCTGGAACATCCCCGAATGGATTTTTCCAGCCTTATCTGAGGAACAACACGGGAGAAAATTGTGCCAATCCAGAGCCAATTACTGATGGGCTGCCTTATCAACACTGTCAAGAGAGAATCTACACTTTTGCGATTGGAATGAGGGTAAATGAAACAATTTTTTATTAAAAGCTACTTCATTACGCAAGGTTTTACGATTTTTTGCAGATGTTCTTCCTCCCAAGCCATATCGGTATCCCTTTCGGCTTCTCTCCGAATGAATATTTCCTGTTGGAAGTCCACTACGATAACCCTGCACGTCAAGACCTGGAACTTGAAATAAAAATGGATATTTACTACACCTCCCAATTGCGGGAACACGACGCAGGATCACTTGTGATTGGACATAGTTTAGCAAATGTTGCTTCAATCCTTGTCCCGCCAATGTCCCTCCATCACCACTCATACGCCCCTTGTGGAGCCTCCTGCACGGAGGAAATGCTCCCTCCGGAGGGAATCCGATTGACCTCAGTTCACCAACACACGCACAATTCAGGAAGGGAGCATAGAATAAGACATTTCCGAAACGGAACGGAACTTCCGATGATATTCAACGATGAAAATTACGATTCCCAGACGCAGCTCACGGTACATCTTCAAAACGAAGTTGAAGTCCTTCCTGGAGACGTGATTTTAACGGAATGCGTTTACAACAATGCCTGGGCCAGAGGCAGGGCTGTTGTTGGAGGTTATTCCACCGCGCAAGAAATGTGCGCTGGCGTTTTATACTATTACAACAGAATCCCGGAGTATTCAACTTGCTTCTCCCGGATTGAAAACAAAGATTATCAGAGGAAGTACTTAGGGATTTTAAACACGACTTGGAATGGGGAAGCTTTGGAATATGAAGCCACGGCTCCGAGGGAGATTCAAGGACTTGTCTTGTCTGAAATTGCTACAAATAAGGTGGAATGGACGGAGGAGTTGAGGGAGGAATTGCAAAGGGATCATGCAAAACTGGCGCAGATTAATTATTGCGCGAATAATGTTTTAGTGGCGAGTGGAACGCCACCTTCGGCGAGATTTACTGAAATGCCGGAGAATATTGAGACATCCAGAAGATCTAGAAAGGATCTTAATTGCAATTAAAACCTTATTTTTAACTAAACTTTAGTAATTATTTAATTATTTTTTCTTTAATAAATGATTTAATCATTGCAATGTAATTAATTACAATATTAGCCTTCATAATATTTTAACGCCTGTCCCCTGTCGCCGTTCCGTTGTCAGTCGGAATCGGCCTAAACCTTTCAATCGGTGGCGCTGGATATTTTGAACAATCCGTTGGGAAAGAAAACGGAACTTTGGAGGAAGCACTTCCATCCCCTCCAGGAGTCAATGTAAAATCCAAAACTTTAGCGTTTCCAACGGAGAGTTGGTCAACATCCACTTCAACAAATTCGGAGGGCGCGTAACTTTAAAAAATAAAGGGAAATTAGCCGTATTTAATTAAAAACTACCTAATTAAGCTTACCCCGGAGCCCGCGCGCCAATTTTATACTTTCCCGGAAGCAACAACCTCCAATACTCTCCCCGTTTCGTTGTCTTCACAGGATGTTCCCTCCCCTCCACAATAACCTCCCCCTCCAAACCCTCCCCTTTTGAATTTTTCACAACCCCCTTTATTCCCATGTGGGCGGACTCTAAAAACCCAAAAAGCGACTCGACAGCGTCATCCCATTCCTTTAAGAGTTCTTCCGCCTTCGGGTATTTACAACAGGAGAGCTCCACCGTGATTTCAAAGCAGTTGGAATGTACATAGTTGAAATCTTGCATTCCCCCGCGGACATTGTACCAATTGGCGCCGTTTATGAAGCCTCCTGGAAAGGAGTCATTTACGCAATTTTCCGTAGTTCGGGCGTAGCTTTGATCTGACATTGTTTTGTGCTTGTCTGCCCAGTTTTTTGCTAAGAATTTGAAAACGTCGTTGTCTGGCGAGATGGACTCTATCCCGGAGTTTTCATATCCTGGGCTAAAAACATAATTTAATTTTAATTAAAGTTAATTATTTAAATTGTACCTTGCAGCCACAGAGAGCGGAACGGAATCAAAAGGATAGATGGCAACAACGGCTCCCCCGTGGAGGTTGACTGAAACTACGAAATCGTTTTCTGTGATGAATTTCATTATATTTTTTGTTTCCGGTTGACTATGACAAGTAATTGACGCCATTTGGTCTTCAGTTTTTTCTAGAAATTGGTCAGGAAAGTTTCTATTCAAATCGAAGTCATTCACGTTTCGACGTCCAGGCTGGCGAGGGTATGGGTCGCAGTCTCCTTCTTTGGAGAGTTCAAACCCGTCTGGGTTTACGGAAGGGACGAGGTGGATGTCTGTGGCGTCCAGTAGCTTTGTTACCCTTCAAAGTAATTAAGATTTTAATTAAAAATTAACTTTAAATGTTTAATTTACCTTTCATCCCCGGAATTGTAACGCTGCAGGAGATTAACCGCCAACATTAAAGTTAACGCCCGCCCAACCGCTTCATCTCCGTGCATGTTCGCAACGATTTTTAATGAGGGGATTAGTAAGGCCTTTGGAGAATCCATTTTGGAACGGAGGTTGATCACCCACATTTCCCTCTCTTGGACTGATTTCCCCATGGAGTAGATTTTTACCAGGGTGGGGTACGTTTCCTCCATGGAGTGGAGGAGTTTTGTTGTGTTTTCGTATTTTGGATAGGAAGTGGACACCACTCTCCACCATTCATTCGTTGGATCATTGCCCGCCCCTGGAGCAAGTTGCACTCCTTTGCAAAATATTAAAATCAAAAAGAGCGCCAAATTGGCAGAAAAATTTAAACTAGTTAGCAGCTTCATGTTTAAAATAATTTTAATGACGGTTTAGTCTCGACAGTTTTATTTAATTGCGCTTTAATATTAAGTTTGCAACTTCGATTTATTTATGGCATTGAAATTAGTCAATTGTTTTTTATTGATTGCAATTGTTTATTAATTTTTACGACATTGCATAATAAAAATAATTTTAAGCACTTCCTCCGCAACTAGAAAATGCCAAGGTAAATCCTTTTCCCAAAACGGTATTGTCCGTTCTAAAAACAATCAAAGTTACATCGTCATGGCTAACAAGCTCCACATCGACATCGTCGCAAATGCTGCCTTCCAAATCGTAGCGATTCAGTCCCGCATGGAATTTATAAACGGAAACGACATCGTGACACCCTTCCAATTGGATTCTTTTGTAGATTGCTTGTCTGTAGCGTCCGGCAATAAAAGTGCTGTCCACTGGGGGCAATGCGAAAATGCCTAGCTCGCTAAAGTCGTATTGTTCCCGCGTCGAAGGGTATTTAGCGAAAATTGTGTCGCCTCCGATTACGGCGTGTTCAGAATCCGGGGATGTATAGGATCTTGTCTCGGCCACGGAATATTCCAGGGCAAAGCCGCCCGTGGTTCCGTTCTCGGGGGATTGGAATGTAATGACGAGTGCGTCAGCGTTTACCCGGAAGAAGTTTGTTCCCGTCCTAGTTAATTAATTAATTAGCTTATGCCGTATCTTAATTAATGAAATTAGTTAATTAAAAACTTACGGAATGTTTGAAGTGACAGGAACTGTGCCAACAACGACTCTGGCAACGTT
>JAANSO010004378.1:0-10165 GCA_036507315.1 Lepidocyrtus fimetarius | reverse complement strand
TCGTGATTTTCCCGAGGAGAACATCCTTCGGTTGTTGCAGATCGAAATATTTCGTATACTTTGGTGGAATAGAAAGACCAGGATTTTTGTTGATATTGGAAGCCGAGTAGTGGAGTTTAAACTTTAATATGTGGAAATTGAAAAAGCGACTAACGATAATATTTACTAGATAGTTTTTAAATATAATATATTGATATTTTATTGTCAAATCAAATGCTGATCGCTGATGAATCGCGTGGAAGCTTGCTTCAAATAAAAATGTTGTAAATATTTATTCTTATTGATATTTTTATTGCATAATTATCTTGTCCGCTATTAAATTTTAATGTCTGCTAAGCATATTTTCAGATAAAATACTTTAATCAATTTGTCGTGTTTATTGTCAAGCTAAACTATGAACGGGTCGGATTGTAAAGATCTGAAAATAGTTTTTACAGAAAATGTTAAAGATTGGTTTGAGTTGACTAAACAAGTTTATCTTTTTTATACAAAACTAGTAGTTTGGCCCGATTCTGTCGCATCGGGATCCTAGATTTAGAGTAAGATTATTTTTGTAGTATTAAATAAATCATGTGGGTTATTGTTATGAAGTAATATATTAAAAAGTAGACCTACTAATAGATTTGGTCAGACCTTTGCTCTTATTGATCTTGGCATTTCACTGGGCTTGGGTTCGACCCCTGGTTAATTCTGCAAAAAGTCTTTAATAATGTTCAGTAGGTTGTTAGTACAGGGAAGGTGGATAATTAGCACTCGCAACTGGAATTGCAGATATGTGCAATAATTGGCAGATGAGAGATTTTTGTATCATACCAGTTTAGTACGAAAGTCGCCTAATTTATGTTTACACATGCGAAACTGTCTGACATTGGGTTCCTGCATCACGGAAGGTGTCATAGTAACAATATATTATCGTATTCATTTTTTATTTTTTTAGGTCGTTTACTGTACCTTTGTTTTTAAAACCCAAGTACAACCACATATTGCATGTAGGGACAGCCAATAGGGTGCCAAACAATTCCAAGGCACCCTCTTTAGCTTAGGAGACAATAACTTAAACTCTGGGTTAGGTTTATTTCCGTGACGGAATGACAGACACACAGAATAAGGCGTTTATATATAAGGATTATTTCTGCTATTCCCTCCTCACCTTGCTTTGTTCTATGCGGATGGCTTCAAGTCTTTCCAGTAAAGTTGGCTTTGGGGAATACCAAGCAGAGTAGATTGAATCTGCAAAAATCGGAGATACCAAATCCTGGATTGAGCTCCTCTTCCTGACAAGTGCCACTTTGACAATCGCACTCTTCAAACTGCTGCAATATCCCAGTCTGAGAACTTCCGCTTCTGCTTCAAACTCTTGTCGTCGGATAAGTAAATTTCTTAGAAAGCCAAGCACATACAAAAACAGCATCAATAACAAAAATAGTCACCGCAAAAACTAAACTGCAGACGTAATAGTAGCAAATAACTCCTCCAATGATAACATCGTTCTTTTCATCTCCTCCAATATTAAAAAAATCTTTTTCCACCCCTTCTTTAGCAAATCCTAAGGCTTTAAACAAAGCCGGGTTCTTGCACAGACTTCCAATCAATGCCAAAGGGATCAAAATACCACAATCCAATAGAGGAACCTACACCAGCGATGCCCAAACTTCCAGTGAGCCATATCATGAGTCACGACATTTTCTTTCATACGGGGGAAAGGGGCACTGGTGGTGGACGCAGGAGTCGGGATAGCTCAGTAGTGCACAGCACTTTCAAGGCGTGGCAATCATGAGCGTATCATTCCGGGGATTTCCACAGTTTGAAGCAAATTTATTTGGACAGTTGTTTTGATAGCGGAATTGCTTCTTTGGAGCGCAAAAGTAAATTGGAGCTCGGCGCCACGGAAGGCGGATTCTGATGCAGGTCTTATGGGTCTGGTTTTGCCTGGCCGCAGATTCCTTCGTCTCTTTGGGGCTCAATTGCTTTTTCTTTTTCCCAACTGGGGCATATTAGGAAAACCCCAATGATTGTCGTAAAGAAAACTAGCTTTTTTAAAATGTCCATAGCAGTTAGAAATGGAAACTACTCGTTACAAATATGAGAAATGAGTGAAATCTAAATCATTTTAATTGTGAATGAATTCACTTAGATTAGTCATTGCATTGTTTTTGATTTTTTATGAACCATAATTCAACCGCAACGGTTGTTTATCTTTACGCTTGGATGAGTCAATGAAACCGAAATATTTACAGTCGCATGTTTGGAAATAAAAAATTGCCGTTTCCTAAAACAATTATTTTCGAATAAGTTTTATTTAGCATAAAATAAAAACTAGTCTAGACCGTGACGAAGTATGAATTTTTCGAGTTTATTTTACTATTCATGTCGCAATAACTAACACATCATTATCAACGGGTACCGGAAACCGCACACTTTTGCATTTCGTATTTTTTTGCGAATGATAAGCCAGTGCATGACATGACTTTGTTGCAGAACATGGAAGATATTGATAAATTAATAAAACTTTTTTGTAATTTAGAAACTTACGTCGAAAAGCAACGAATTACATTTTACATGCAGGATTTTATTAAAAATTTGAGAAGAGATTTTAAAAACTTTTACAATTTCAAAAGTAAAAAAGCGAGAAATATTAGACAATCATAAGGCAATTAAAATCAGAGACAATCTAGTCGGAGATTTGCTCAATAATTAAATTAAAGTGATGAATCCAGAGTTTAGCTGCCAATGGGAGGAGAATTGACATTCCAAAAGACAGCCTCCCTGCCCCACCTCCACGTTCCTTTTCAACACAGCATCCTTCATCAATGACTTCCCCCGGAAGGACTCCTCCCTCTGTGGTGGTGGTATCACTGCTCGAATGTTTCTGAGTAGTTATGATTGTTCCTGTCGTAGTCGCAGAAGTCGTGGTGGTCGTTGTTGGAGGGTTTTCCAACAATTTGTATAGCTTTTCTTCACTCCAATCATTGCATTTTTCGTTGCTGGGGCCACAAAGATGGAAACCGACGTATGCAAACGGCCCATGGCCTTCTTCAAACTCCTCCACTGCTTTCCGTATTTCTGCAACTCTGATCATTCGCATAAGCTCGTCCACCCCGGTCCGCATCCTTACTCCCAATTTGCAATTTATAAACTCGTTAAACTCTTTCGCTGAATGAAACACTCTGTGCCCAGTCCAAGAATACGACATGTTCAGTTTCTCCCTTCCAAAAGTACGGCCAAAGTCCTTTGCACAAGAAGCCTTCTCTTCCCAATTTTCGCAAGACTTTGCATACCGCAGTAAACTCCTTCCCTGGTTGGCATTTGGGGTGGAAGGGAACCGCTGTTGAAGACAAAAGTGATCTCCAGGGAACCAAAAATCCCTTTCAAAATATTTCTTAGGCCCTGTTACTGTCGACGAGGTCAGGTAAATTGCGTGGAGAGAGCAGCCCAATCCCTTGAACGAATACCATGGACCCACATTAGTCCTTTTTTGAAGGTCTAAACAACCCGCGTCATCATTGATTCCATTGAGCCAATAATATTTACCTACTTGGCATTCCCAGCAGTAGATAGCTTCAAAATAAAAAAACAAAATACAATTCATTTTCTAATTAAATGTATCAAACAATTTTGCTTTACGGTTGGATTACCATTTTCTCGATTTCGAAACTGTTCCACTGGAAACCCTTCCGTCAATGGAAAAGGCGGCTCTCCTTCCCAATCATTGCAACCGTCCGCCGTGGTTGGTCTTGGATGTTCTGCGCCCAATCCGCACCATTTGATTCTATTGACGGGTTTCCATCTGGTGTACAGTCTAGTGTGTATGTTTGGCCTTGGCATTTTCGGAATTCCCTTTCCTCTCCTTCCGGAATTCACATTATACCAGAGATAAATATCATGCTCAATCCTTTCATTTTCTGAAGGTGGAATCCACCGCCAAGATGTTTGTGGATAGGTATAAATCGCGCAAGTCATTTTCATAAAGACAAGACCTTTGAAACCAGCGAGCTCCAACCTTATCTTCAGGGTTGTCGTCATCTATCCCATTTTCTAAAGAGAAAGTGGTGCAGCCTATGGCAAGGTCGTGACAGTCTTTAAGGTACTTGGAGGAAACGTTGGAGTAACAGGAGTCCATCGTAGTGTCGCAAATGTAGCATTTTAGACCTTTAAAGTCAACAAAAATTAATTAATTCAATTAAAAGTAAACTATTTTTTATCTTTGAGTATAATTTTTGAATTACCTTGTATTTGGGGACACCAGCTGATCCACCTGATGATCAGGAACAGTAGCAGACCCTGGGAATTCATCTCGATAATGAAACGGATGACTTCCGGTTGCTTATCTGAAACACAATCATGATAATGTCGTTATCGTCAATCAGTGCAATTCTGTAAATAATTAAATACAGCTCAACTGTCTATTCTATTTTTAACCCACTCACCAATTAAATTAACTAAATAATAGTCAAAAACAAACTTCAAAGTGTTGATTTTAAAATGGATATACAAGTTAAGTTAAATCTTGTTGTCGTTGTTTCTAAGGATGGAGGTGGAGTTCGGTGGAAATCAGAGTAATGCCATCAGCTGATTGTGATATTGGTAAATACGGAGTAGATTGCGCAACAGCCACTGTGTCGCCGTGTGTGATTAGTCATTGATTGATTAATCTGATTTTCATCAATTCCAATTCGTTATTTCCTAAATCGGCTGTTGTGTTAGCGACAGTTATTTATTTCTACCAATTTGATACTTTCTCCAATTAAAATGGATATACAAGTTAAGTTAAATCTTGTTGTCGTTGTTTCTAAGGATGGAGGTGGAGTTCGGTGGAAATCAGAGTCATGCCATCAGCTGATTGTGATATTGGAAAATACGGAGTCAGAGTAGATTGCGCAACAGCCACTGTGTCGCCGTGTGTGATTAGTCATTGATTGATTAATCTGATTTTATCAATTCCAATTCGTTATTTCCTAAATCGGCTGTTGTGTTAGCGACAGTTATTTATTTCTACCAATTTGATACTTTCTCCAATAAAAGTAATTTACCTTGAACACGTAACACTTACTAATTTTAATTGATTGTTGCCTTGTGGTTGTGATTGGTTAGTAACAAAAATAGGGGATTTTCATTAATAAATAATTAGTGTTAACGGTGCAATTCGTTTATATTAAGCACTTTAATTATTTCTGTTTCAGTTAAAAGCCGGAAGTGACACTCACAGTGACAGAATCCCTTGCTATTGATCGGTAATCATGAACTTATCAGGCCTGCTCACCATGGCCATCATGTGCATCAGCTGGTGTCCCCAAGTACAAGGTAACCTTCATTGTATTCCCGAACAATCCAAAAAGCAATTATTTTTTAGGTTAGGTTAATTTAACTATTTTTTTGGTATTTTTAAAGTTTTAAAATGCTACATTTGCGACAGTACGATGGACTCTTGCTATTCCAACGTTTCCTCCAAGTACCTCAAAGATTGTCACCCGAGTGCCGATGGCTGCACTTCTTTCTCTTTGGAAAACAAAGACTATTTCGGTCCTGACTCGGACAAGCGGGGGCAACGCTGGTTTCAAAGGTCTTGTATTTACCCGACTGACTACAGGAGGTTTGGTATTCATGCTGGTGGACAGGGGCGGCGCCGCCGGGGGGGATGGGGGGTATATCATCCCCCCCTGAAATTTGGAAAATAAATAAAAAGTCGTAACAAACTTGTGAATTAATACTTAATTTTTAACATTATCTGCCAAATTATTAGTTTTCTTCAAAATTTCTTGCGGCCTACGGCCGCATTATCCATTTACTGTGCATTTCCCCATATTAGGGGTCATTTTTGGGAAAAAAATACCTTTGGTTGTGAAAACTTGTATCAAAATTAGCCAATATTTTGGTATTTGCTCAAATAATTGATATTTTGCGCTATTTTTACCATTATCTAGGAAACTTTTCAGCGGCCTTCGGCCGCAATTACTTTTTCTTTTAATATATTGACTATTTTATGGCAAGTATTAAATCTTTCAAAGTGTCAAATTACGCTAAATTTGAAAAACAATATAATATTTCAACTTTCAAGTATACTCTTTGAAAATCATACCCCCCTGACAAAAGTGCGCTCCGCCGCGCCTGTGGATATTAATAATTCGAACAATGACTGGATTCAAAGAAAGATACATGAAATCTTCCAAAGGGTTGCTGGGCTGTTCACTTCATTCCATTTACCAAGCTTCCCCAACAGGGGCCAAGAGGTACTTTGAGAGAGACATTTGGTATCCAGGGGATCAATGGTGCCTTCAAAAAAGGTTTCCTTCAACTCCTCCAGCAACTGAGGGAAGAAGCTTAGCGAAATACAAGAGGTCTTGTGAAGAAGGAAGCGTTGCGGAAGATACTTGCTCAAATGGGTTTTACAGGGCTTTGGAAGGCCAAGATAATAAACACTTGTCGTATTTTTGGACAAGACAAAGAACTTTCTATTCCGTGAAGGAATTTTATGACCTTATTCTTTGCAAGATGGGAGCGAGGTACAGAGCTAAAATCTGGGATGATGTGAGCTTTAATTTCAATGAAGAAATTGAGAAAGCTGCGAAAGAGTTCGTTGAGGGTTCAGGTCCGTTTGCTTTTGTTGGATTTCATTTCTGCGGACCTAACAAGGACTTTTGCAATGACTGACTGGAGTGATGATAAGCTGTACCAGTTTATGGATAACCCTCCAACTACGACCACCACGACAGTTGCTACGACAACCACTACCACCCAGCCAACCATTCCAACAACAACAACAAAGTCTATAAGGAAGGAGACAACGCTTGGTGGAGTTATCATTCCGGAGGAGGAACCCGATGAACGATGCTGCGTGAAAAAGGAAAGTGGAGGAGGGAAACTTTCTCTTGGAATCTCAACTGTTCTCTTTCCAGTAGCTGCTGCACTCTTTGGAAGCCTCCAATGATTTTCTACAAAGCTATCCAATTGATAGTAGTAGTGCAATGCACTTTCACACAGAATTATAACTGTTTAATTGCTCATGTGTCGCACATTCTGTTTTTCTTTTCTATTTTAAAAAAAACTTTAAAATTCTCATACAAAATTAAATTAAATGTCACCGCTATGATTATTGTATGAAGTTGGATTCAAACAGTTTTATTTTTAAGTTTCCATAATATTTATAAAAAACATCCTGAAGTATTGTAGCTCACAGTGGCGGCCGCAGGATTTTTGGCTTGGTATGCTGAGTATTTAAAATATTGGTGCAGTTCCAACGGCCCATTTAAATAAAACTCATTTTTTAAACTAATAAATTTTTTACACAAATAAATTAAAATACCAGAATCGGATTCCTTGCCTTAAAATGCCTCTAAATCCGTATTTTGTGCAGTTCAAAAGCAAAAGAAGTCAATCCCCACAGCTTCATTCGCTCGCCGGTATTAGGATGGACACTGGTGCCTCCAACAGCGATTTCCCTCCATCAAGTGCAGGAAGGAGTTTAGCGAAATACAAGAAGTCTTGTGATAAAGAAAGCGTTGCGGAAGATAGTTGCTCCAAAAGCTTTTCTAGGACTATCAGAGGCGAAGATACTGAACACTTCTGTAAGGAGTGGAGTGATGATAAGCTGTACAAAATGTTGGATAACCCACCAACAACGACTACTACAACGACTACGACAGAGCCAACCATTCCAACTACAACTACAGAGCCGTTAAACAATGAGACTACCACAGGAGGGGAAGGGTTTCCGGGGGAAATACCTGACGGAGCTTGTTGTAGAAAAGGTGGAAGTGGAGGAGGGAACTTTCTTTTGGTATCTCAACTGTTCTCTTTCCGGTAGCTGCTGCACTCTTTGGAATCCTCAACTGAATTTCTGACAATTCATATATCCACTTGATAGTAACATTGCAATTTCTTAAATGAATATTTTTGAAATGTTAAATTGCTTCTCTCACGCAATCTACCCGTCTTTCAATCTTTAGCGTTTTCACAATTAAATTTCGAAGCATTAAAATTTGTTCGAAATTCTCTTACAAAATTAAAATAAAATGCACTGAGCACGCCAACGGCGATATCTTCCAAAACTAACGCATCATCTACTCTCACATTGCCCCTTCATCTTTCCCATCTGCTTATTGAACAATGGAAAAATATAGATTTACTTGTGCTGATGAAAACATGATTTGTAATAAATGAAAAATAATGGAATACATACGTTGTTAGCTTGGTTGGTTGTCACCAACAGATTATTACTTGCTCGAAGAATAAGTTATAAGATCGATGTGTTAGTCTGTCTGTCTGTCCGTCTGTCTGTCCGTTCCCACGAGAAGTCAAAAATTCCTCAACAGATTTTAACTAAATTTGGCAGGCATGTAGACGCAACCTTGGGACAGAACTGTATAGTTTTTCAGGAATTATGGTGCAACGGTTTGGCCGTTACGGATGAAAGTTTGCACAGCTCTGGACATTTTCATTGAACTATATGCATTAAAGCCTTTCTAACACAAAGACTGTTACTGTGCCCTACAAAATTACGAAGGAAGAATACACCTTAAATGCACGTTTGTTTGGGTGTTTTTCCAGACTATCTCCAAAAAATCACTAAAAGCACATCATTTGTTTGGGTGTGCGGCGAGGCAGATTTGCTGCACGTTATAGAATTCCTATCAGTAAAGCAGTTGTAGCAAAAATATAGCTATGCTTTTGGCATATATTTGGGCAGCTTTTTAGCTTCTTTGACCAAACGGTTACTAACGGTTAGAGTGACCGTTATAAAATTTAAAATTGCAACATGTAGCATGCAGCATATCATTCGAACCGAAATAATTAGCAGACAACCAATATGCAAATAAATTCGCAAATTTGCAAACCGTTTATGCAAAAATTTGCAAAATTAAAAAAACTTAAATGGCATCAGGATAAGATTAAAGTAAAAGTAATAAACCAAAAAATGTAATAATTTGCATGCATTTTAAGTTCTTTTTTGGAAACTTCGAGCAAGTATCTAAGCAGGCTTGCTGCCTTTTATTTACATTCTTATCTTCCAACTGATACAAGATAAGCTCAACAAAATATCGGCTTTAAAATGCTATGGATGATTCATCAAGCAACGAAACGGCGAAGCCTTTGTCAGAAAACTATTTTGAAACTTTTTCCTTGTTGTTTTTCGATTACATAAAAGTCAAAGGTATTTAGCTAATTGATTACTCAACTCATGTAGTATCGTTAGCTTTCACAAATAGATTAATGCAAAACTTGTACTCGAATGAGCTAAATATAACCTGAATGAGTCACGCATATCGAGATCAAGTAAAACCCTTCAAAATTAATATCTATACGATCATGATTGTAACTTTCTTACATTTATTATTTTACAAATAATAAGTTGAATGGATTGTTTACTTAATCTTTCTCAGATTTAGGGTTTTTTACAAATCAAGTGTAAATGGAACACCAGAAACCATCGATAAGCAAGAGGCAGATGTATTTTAACTGCCTTCATCCTTGTCCTTGTCCAACGATAAAGGCTTCACAGGAGAAGCTACTTCTTTAGATACTGAGACATGCTTATATCCAAACACTGAGCTGGTTGTGGATACATCTGTTAACTTTGATTTGTCTTGCGAAGTATTTATCGCAGTTGTTTTCAAAGTTTCGCCAAAAGCGGGGACATTTTCACAATTAACTTTCGAAGCATTAAAATTTGTAAATAGGAATGATTTTTTAAATTCCGTTTTGGAATCCAAACTTTGAGCAGACGTTGAGCCAAAATTAAACCCTTTGGCTTTACTGGCTGCTGTTGTTTCAATGGTTTTGAAATGTGGAACGCACTCGAAGCTTTCTAACTCGGCATTTTTGCCCGTGCTAAACACTCCAACCGGTCTAATTTGGCACTTGAAACTTAGAGTTCCATATTTGGAGCAATTACTACGCAAGGCTTTTGAATTGTAAATAAACCGCAGTTTTTGATTAGTCATCATTTCATTTGCTTGACTTATGGATACCGGTTTCGTTGTTAAAATTTCCCCGTCTAAACAATCATTAGTCTGCAAAGTGTATTCTACCTGGACTGGACAAGTTTTTCTGTCATTGTTTGCTAGATAAGGTAGAAAAATTGGAAGCAAAGTAAATCCTGTGTTATCACCGCTAAGAATTGCCACCGTCATAATGAAACACTTTTGATCTTTTAAGTCAGCAATGACCG
>JAANSO010004377.1:0-10167 GCA_036507315.1 Lepidocyrtus fimetarius | reverse complement strand
ATTGTTTGTCTTGGTGTTTATGTACTGATTAGCATCGTCATTCAACAACGTCCTTTTTGTGGTTGCATGTGCTCTTCTGCGAAAAATTACACGGATGATTGCATAGAATCGTTTCACAGGGCAAAACTGTTTGATGAGACATTGCATTTATAAATATTTTTAGGTTAAATAGGTAACTATTTTGAAGTTCTTCTTATGCTATGTGATAATGATATGATTTAGAAATGGTCCATATAAAGACTTGAATTTAGTTCAGATATATTTTTATCTTAAAATAATGCAGTAAGAGAAAAAACATTTAGCCATGGCAGAGCTTGTAAATTTCAGCAGTTTTTTATTTACGAATATCCCGGATATTGCATTCCAATTCGAAGTATTCTTCCAAATTAAATTAGAACATTTTCACTCACTTATTAGAAATTCGTTCTATATTTGTCAAGAACTGCGAAATTAGAAAATATGCAATTCGTATTCCAAGGTTGAATATTTGAAGGGTCCTTTTCAGAAACCCTTTTTGCACTATTAGTGGTTGCAATGGTTTATGGGACACATGACATACGAACTGTTGGGAAAGGAATCTTATCAAGAAGGGTGATAATGTAAAATGAAAACGTACTTTACAGGTTCAGTTATTTTGTACTATGACAAAATATAATTACGCAACACACTGCAACCGTACAACCCCTTTATCTACTAATATTAGGAACGGAAACAAAGGGCGAAGCAAAACAAAAGCTAAAAATAATGCAAATTTGCTCAGTTTTTTGCAAATTACTTTTTCAGCTCTAATTAAAATTTAAAGGCAAATATTCTTATATACTTAACTACCAAAAGTTATTTTTTAGCCTTCAGCATAAAATTGTCAAATAAGGTTGGGCTTTTTGGCATTTACTCTTCTCTGTTGTGACTTCAACGAGAAAGTAGCCAGGACGGAGCAAATGACCTCCAAAATCAATTACGAGTACCACATACGGCCCTGAAAATTCCACATCACGCACATGTCTGCTTCTGATGATGACCACTTATCGAGATGTTGTGCTAGGGCTGTTCTTTTTTTACGTGCTAAAAATTATTCGAAAACTACAATCACTATTTTTACTTGAACGGTACGAATTCCTTCTTCATGAACTCAATCTCTCTTCTACTCATCATTATTCACAACATAGGTTAACTGTCAGTGCTGTTTGAGTTGGTATTTTAGAGTAATTGTGATTAAATTAATTATGTTAATTACTCATTTTTTTGCGAGATCATCAATACCTATATTTTCTCAGCAGCAACAAGTTGTTAATAGCAAATTATACTTTATGCAGGTTAGGAAAAGCAAAATATGATTTTGGCAAACCCAATTATTAGGTAATTAAAGGTAATTTTTAAAATTAGCACACAATTAACATTTTGCAGACATTTCTGTTACAATCTATCCAAGTCACCTGTTTTTGAACTAGTAAAGCTTGAAATGTAGTTTTTTCTTAGATTTTTAAGGATTTCATGATTCATGAATAAGGACAAAATAATTTTGTAGGAAACGTATTAAAATCTACATTTTTATTCCATAAAACTGGCCTATGCATTACCACTGAGAAAAGAGAAAATCGTCAACAATTAAAAAAAGACATCAAAGATTAAAAAATTGTTCCATATCCGTACTAGACAATCGTTTTAGCAGATAGTAGAACAATCATAAGTTTGAAAATGACAAAGTTTTAAACAAGAAGGAGTTTGAAATCTTGCTTCAAATGTTACGTGAATTGTGTTAATGAGCTTGCACTAATTTTCAAATTTTCAAAAACAACCTCTTGCACTACTGCTGTTTGTCTTTTATTGATTTTTCGTTCTGCTTTCCTGTATACGTGTCAATTGCTTTATTAGTACAGCCAACAAACAAACAACAAATGATATCCCTGTTTTTATTTAAAACAAAATAATAATTACTCATCTCATTTTCTTTGCAGCAAAACATTTAAAGGAAATTGTTTTATTACATTATCATGTAACTTTACATAATGTTAATGCTCCCAATAATTAAACAGCGAGCGATAGCAGCATGAAGCACGTCGTAATTTGAAATTCCACATGACATGATCACTTTGACATTATATAAATTACAAAATCGAGAATTTGCTTCATAGCGTAACGAAAAAACATCAATAAACAAACGTAAAATTTCATGTAGAACCAAATATTGCAATTTTATCATTCCTTTGACATGTGTCCTTTTACACCAATTTTTATACCATTTTTAATTTATTAGCTCGTTTGTAGATATTTTTATTATCCCTTTTATGACAAATTCATCGACAGCACAACGATATCCTCATGCACAGCAGGAGTTATTAAATATTTTAAGGACTGTGTCACTAAATTTTACTGGCAATCTTTCTATTTGTTTTAAACTTGAGAATAATGATAAATGACAAAAAGGCTATCTTTCTTTTTAGCCTATTCAATTGCATACTAATCTTTTGATCTTCTCATGCGAAGTGCAGATGCAATTGCACGCTCATTACAGCCTTTTTACTGATAAAGTCTAAGAAGTAAATGTCAAATGACGCAATAGTGAATGCAGTGCAGTAGCTTCACAATCTAATTTGCCATGCATTTTTTGCTTCAAACTTTAAGCAATTACACTGAGCATTATTGCCCGATCATACATGCATGTTTTAGTTGTTCTTTTTTTGCAAGTAGTAAAAGGAATATAACAAAATCTAATGTTGGTCATTATTTAGTAAGCTAATAATTTTTAGCTGAAATTCTTGCAGGTATGTGGCCTGTATAAACTGATTAAAGTAAGTTGTATTTCATTACTTATTCGTCCTCACGGCAAGCAAGTTCTTTTTTAAAGTAAAAAGGTAAATTACTGAAGGGATTCTAATCGGCATGACAAGGGATATGTCATGAACTCTTTAAAAATTACCTGTCCACTTAACTTAAATAGCTTACTTGTTTTTAAAAATAGCATGAAAAAATGACAAGGTGTAAGAATAAAATTTTTTTAGTTTTGTTGTGTGATTGTTATGATAAAGCGTCATGTAACTATAGCAGGATTTGTACTAGATAGAAGAATGCATTTTGTGCAGGTTGCATAAATGTTTCTGAAAGAATGCAAACTAATGAATATAGCGACATTGAAAAATGTTGTGTACTGGTTACAATCATTAGTATATATTTCTAGAAATGAGCTTTACTTAAACTTACTACTTGAGTTGTCGAATTAGAGTTAAAACTGCATTATAAATGGGCACTGCATGGTTGTATTGTTGCAATAATCCTAATAGTCCCAAGTTTTTAAAAAACTTTCCCCTTTCACATAAACTCCATCATTTCATCATCCACCATCATCATCATTATAATCATTATTTGTCATTCAAGTGCAAGGTTAGCCTTGTAGGTTGGGAGCAAAGCGTGCCGTGCGATTCAAATAATAATAAAACAAAAAGTAAATTTAAATTACCACAACCTGTAATGTTTAATAGCTGCCGACAAGTGCACAAGACCTGTTGTCGTCATTATTGTACTATGGTCCTATACTTAAAATGGTGGCTCGATGCTACTCATGTGAAAATACTTAAATTAAAGTACCCACCTTAACTTATATTAACTTGCTGTCATCAAAAATGTTTTTCATTTATTTATTCCCCTCCCTATCAATTAACCAGCAGTAGCTGGTGCAATTGTTTCAAAATCCAATTTTTTCTGTCAAATTAACCAGTTTATTTATATTTACACTTTAAGCGACCACGCATGTTTCTATCTAGAAAAATACTATTTTAGTTTTTACATGAAATTGCTCAACAAACTGCAGAAAAATCATTAAAATAACAATGAGAAGGGGGCCTAAAAGATAGTATGATATAGGAATGATGATGACAAGGGATCATCATTTGGGTAAATAAATTAATAAAATCTCCAACCAGTAACTGTCTAACTGTATCAATTTCTTTTTGTTTCATCATTCCACTTACTACTTATAATAATGTAGTTATCAATCACTAAAGTTCTGATTGCAAACATCATTAAATGTGTATTTTTATTATAAATTGTGCACGCATCCATATCCATAGAAGAATAATGCAAGTCCACATCATGCAGTACCTCTCTCTGCTCCATGTGACTGATTTCTGCACTCATTTTTGCTTTTATTTTCTAATTAACTTTTTTTTAATTGATAAAAAATCCCTTTGTAATTATTGCAATAAATAAGGTATAGAAAAATTGGTTATAAAAATTTACGTATTTCATTTCAACACTATCATACTAAAAACAACAAAATCTTCAAACTCTAATCTCATTTTCAATTCTTTAAAATTTATAGCTTCATTTGCGAATCTCTCAACCAACAGTATAAATTTAAGTTTTTACTGCATTTCGGTAAATTGATGAAGGTTCCGATTAAGACACATTGTAAAAAATACTTATTATCACTTTCAAGACTGATAACGATTGGTTTTTAGCGTTTTTTGTTTTTAGATTTATGAGATATTACCTTCTAATCCAATCTATGACGTATCATCATTAATACTTCGTTGCATCCTTTCAATATTCCTCTCACTGTCTTACTGGTACCTGGGGATCCCAGAAATTGCAAATGTTCTCATGTCATCTATCACATCATTATTTTAAAACTTTTGTCATTCATTATTTCTTATTCCCTACTACAGCAGTTTACCTTAAATTACAATCGACTTAACATCGAACATTACACCTTTTCAGTAATTGCCATGATGTGACAATGAAGAAAAGGATGACGATGAAGTTGATGTTGGGATGACTAAGCGTTTGTTATTAAATTTCATTGTCTCTCTTTGGCTATGATGGACTCAGGAGACCTATCTTAATAAAGAAAACAGTTAAAGATGATGATGGTCAATATGACGCTAAAATGCATTAGCATCCGTATTTTTTTCTCCTTCTTTGCCAAAGCTAATACCAATCCAAATAAATATAATGACAATCAACAACTTTTTCAACTACCTGAAAACCCTTTTATGTCCTTATCAAAGTTGTAATATGAGTAAAGTACAAATGCATGATGCATTATTGTTTTGAATTACGCCATCAAACATCAATCCTGTCATCACTCTCATCATCTCATCCTTCAAAAACACTGCAAACAATCCACCATCTATATTTATTTTTATTCCTCCATTTTTATTGCAATTTTTACCGTTTCCTTTAGCTTCTTCAGTGTAAAATGACACTTAAATATGATACAGTTGCAGTTGATGCCGATGCTGCAGCAGTTTTTAATGTTGCATGATTCAATCATCAAAATGAAAAATAATGACGGGAAAAGAAAAATATATTGTTTTCTTCTCTTAACTTTTTATGTAAACAATCAATCCCGTTCCCTGTTGCTTATTTTCCTTTTTAAACTTTAAATCCTTAATCGCTGCGTTGTATTTTGAGCTTTGCCTCCTGTTTCAAAACAATCATCACTTATACCTCCACCGCTGTCAGTCGGTAAAATTGCCGCCAACTCAAAAGTCTGATTCAAAATATATAAACTTTATTTTAGTTTAGAGCTAAGGAAAGGATTTGGCTAAAACAATCATAAAAATGAAGGATGAAGAAACCATCAATTTTCTTCCATTATTACTGCCAACTGCTGCCCCTTAAACCAATTTTAGTCATCATCACAATAACAATCATATTTATCTCTTTCTTTGCATTTGAAAGGTTCAAAACGAAGACTTGTATTTTATTGTTTTGCAAAGACTGAAGACAATGTATTAAGAAAAACAAACAATCATTCTTATTTCTAGTCAAGAAATGTATAATTTTGTCCATTTCTGGCAGGAGAAAATTAGAAAGGATTCATTTTTCCATTTATTACGTGATGCGCTGGTAAACCGGTGGTTTTTGGTTAGCGGCCGTGTCGTGGTGAATGGCAATTGCTTCCTTTGGGATATTACGCAAACAAGTGAATTGAAGCAAGCTAAAAAAAAGTCTTGAGCAGTTGCAGTAAGTATTAGTGACAAATGAGAAGCAAATGTGAAGGGAGTCTTCTCTCTGACTAGTCTGGCTAAAATGCAAATTGAGTTTAAGATAAAGATAACAGATAAGCTATAAAATTGACGAAACATGGCCACGTTTCATCACCAAATGAAAAGTAACAGTAAAGAAATGGTAATCAAAATCATGATTTGAATGATTATTGGAGGATTATTGACTACCTCATGATATTTTGTATTGTTTAAAAGAAACTGAAATTAATATGAGGATGATTGAGTAAGTTCACTTCATATTACATTATGTAATGTCCTCTTATATGATTTCAAATACCATTTATGAATTTTAAAAATAAATCGTATTTTTTTTATTTTACCCGATTTAACTGCAGTTAAAATTTACCTGTTTGTAAAATTTAGCTTTAACTTTTTGTAATCTGCTTCCTTTCTGTACCCTCACAGAAACCGCATAGCGTAACTGCAGCTCAAATGTTTTTTGTTGTATTCCGACTTCTCACAAGAATTAGGTCTCATCTCATCATATTATTACATAGCATTGTATTGACATCAGATTAGTTACATAACAATACGGAAAAGTCAAAAGCCGTCAACAATAACCAGACTTAACAGTGGCTTTTGTACTAACAAAAGGTTGAAAGTTGTTGTTGTGGTGCACACTTTAAATTGCCGTTTGTTTTCTTATCTAAAGCTCATCAGATTACTTACCTTTACCAATCTTATCTATCTTTTTCCTCAGGAAATTTATGAGGGTAGCCAGAGCAAGTAAATTGAAAAATCTTTTTGCAAAACAGAAGCCGCGAGTGGAGTATTGTTTAGAAAGAGGTAATCAAATAAGATAACTGGGGAAAGAAAAGGGATGGTGGAGGGTAAACTATTTCCCTTTAATTCACAACAATGTAGTAAGTAATCTAAATTAATTGGAATTTGTCTTAAATAGATTCATATCCTTTTAAGTAGCCGCATCTGCCGGTATCAAACATAAAGCTTCAGCTAAAGTTAGTTGCTTATTAATTCTAATCTTCTTTTTGTAATGCTAATTGTATATCTTTTTAAATTTATGGCTGTTTTTTTTGTTTTATGCCGGTTGCAAAAATTTAGCTAGTTTTGTTCAAGTCTTAGTAAACCCGCACCCGCTGTGGTTGGTGCTGTTCCGTAGTCAGGATTTTTTCTGCGGAATACCAAATTGGTATCGTTTTCGAAGGAATTTAAATATGTTAATTATTCTTAATAGTGCAATAAGAAATAAGATTAGCTTAGCAGTTGGTCCATCCCGTGGTGAACAACTTTGTAATTTAGTGGTTTAAAAACTCTCTGCAGAGTTAGAAATAACGATGTACCGCTAACCCTTTATCGTCACAAAACCAAGATTATGTAGACTTCTATTTTGCAGTTTGAATAAGAAAACTAGCTTTTTATACAATGTGCAATAATTGAAAATAATTGATAATAAATTGAAGAATGTTGTGGATTGTAAGTAAAGTTGTCCAACGCGTTTTTCTTGTTACGGTGGTCTGAAACGTGTGTGGACGATCATTTAAGCAGACTGGGTGCAAAGCAATGTGCAAAATTGTATTTGTATTTATCAAATGTGAATGCAATTGACAAATATTTCCTGTTTTATATTTGACAAAATGCTGTGAGTGCAATTCATGAAATATTTGAAGTTAATCTTTCCTTGCAGCAAAACTTAGAATAATATGCTTATGAGTTTTGGAAAATGTTAGAAAGAGAATGGGCACCGTTTCCTCAATCAAAACTTATCCGGTTATCCATGAAAGAGATTTTTAATCTGCAACAACAATCAAAAGTTCAATTATTGATGGTAATTAGTTCAAAATGCCTAAAAGTAAGCAAACATTCCGGCACATACATATATTATGCAATCTGTTTAAATCTTTTTATTCGTATGTAAAAGCGTACAAAAGGCGGCAGGTACTACTTACATCCTATCCTAACTATAGGAACAAAATATGAAGACGAGGAAGAATCCATTATGATTTTATCTCCCACCATCACTATTTCACTAGCACAACAAATCAAGACGCAATTTCAATTACAAATAGAAGAGGAAGATAGAAAAAAGAGGAAGAAGATGAAATTATTGACGGACAAAGAAGATTAACTGCCAACAAATCCATCACAATAAATTAAAAAATGCTTAATAAATAAGACAAAAAACTGGTGTGTTCCACAGCGCTAATTTTATCTAATCACTTATTTGCTTTTATTTTACTTCCGAATGATCCTGTTGTGATCTTTTTATGCATTCCTTTTAAACTAACGTTGATTTATTTCATTGAGAAAAAATTTGCAAACCGCAGAAAACTTTCATGCAAAATTCATAAATTAATCTAATTTTTGCTTTCCTTCGTTTCACCCCCTAATTAGTATCGCGCAAGTATTAAAACCGCTTTGCCATTTTTTAAAAAGTTGATTTATTACGCTTGCCTGTTTCCGATGCTGATGCCGCAATGATAACTGAGGAAGAACCAGACTTACCGTATTAGTTTGTTTTCTGATAGCAAAATAACAAATAAATTAGCAACAAAAATGTAGAAAACAGCTTAAATGAACTTTTAATGAAATGTTGTCTGTACACCTTCATTCTCATCTAAATAAAAAGGTGAAGAGTTAATAAAGTAAACATAAATTAACTTTTCTTTGCTGTTGTCTTGTTTGTGCTTCCTAAAATGTTTAAGCTTAAACTGAAGTGAAAGATAATCTGATTTTTATCCGCATTTTTTAATCAAATTAAGTGAAAAATGAAAATTCCATCACCCGTGCATAAATGCAAAACCGAATGAACCACCTGCCTGCACTTTGCAGCCAAATGATAGAAAAATTCGTTATTTTCTCCCACTAAATTATAACCAGTTACGTTTTACGATTTCTACAAATAAAAATTTTGTTAAAATATTAATTTTACAACTGCAAAAGTGCATTTATGGCTTTAGCAGGTGCATTAAATTACTCTGGCCAAAGCCAAAAACCTCTCTTTTTCTAAATTATTTTTATCAATTTTCTCTTCAATTGTTATTTGTTTAAGATATTATTAAAGGAGTATTTATTTGCTTATTTTGTATTGAACGGAAAAGAACTCGAATTTTCGGGAAAATGTTCTTCTAAAATTGGTCCAAAAGTGTATGTTAAATATCAAACATATCTTGGAGATTAAGCGAGCGTAAGACATTTTAATTCTTTTATTTAGGACAATACGAATTAATATTTTTTAGTTTAATACCAGCTTTGTTATTATTTTTGTGTCGCGCTCGGCTTATTATTCATTCTTGTCAGTTTCTTCTCCCACCTCGCAATCAGAATTTTGCCAACATTAATTTTTTGCCATTTGATAAGATGAAGATGCCATAGTCGTGTCATTTGTTCTTCCTTATGCACAACTTGTCAACAAGAACATTGAGACAAGACTCAACCCATTTCATATGTATTTGTCATTTCTTTTAGTTAAGGAACGGGAGCAGAACCTCATCCTCATCATCGTAAATTACAACAGTTTAGCATTAGTATTAAAAACTAAAGAATATAAAATGAAAGGGAATTGAAATTATTTTTTATTTTAGTCCTACTCACCTCCCACTTGACTTACTTGATAAAGTATTTTTAGTGTCTTCGAGTTGGCATTAATCAAAACAAAAAAACAAAAGTATTTTTATACTTTGCAAAAGCTATATAATTTTTTAAACTGCTCTAAACTACTTTAAAACATGCCATGCTCAAGAATCCATTTACTCCAAAAAATGAAAAGGAGAGGGAGAAAGAAATGGAGACGTGCTCATCGAAACCATAAAACTGTATCATTATTATTATCATGAAGATAATCGTCATCATCATTACTTTGATCAACATATAGTCATCATGATCAGCCCGTCACGATGATGATGATGATAAATAAGATTTTCTCTGGTACAACTACTCCTGTGCCTTCTCTTGTCAGCAGGATTGATAAGCGAAGGTGGAGTGAGCGAATGTGGGATTGTTGAGTGGCTGAAGTAGTTGAATTTACTCATATGCCTTCGCCTTTCATGTCATTCGCGTCTTCTTCATCCCTTCTTCAAAGATTGTAAAAAGTTATTGTTGTAAGCACTAGTTACTAACAAGGACTTGTCGTTGTCGTGTGAGAATCAGAATCACTTCACCTTTTGAATCAAATCGAGTAAGTTTATGTTTTTTCTTCTGA
>JAANSO010004376.1:0-10169 GCA_036507315.1 Lepidocyrtus fimetarius | reverse complement strand
TGAATCTTTGCCCTTAATACGCTATTTATATTCATAAAGTTTGACTTAACCCTCTTCTGAAATACAAAACTAAAAGTTCATTAAAAAAGGAAAACTGAATACGCAAAGTGACAATCAAATACATACAAGATACTCCCCCATACTCCTTAACTGTTTCGTCAACATCATTACCATAAACATTTCACTGGCTTTTCCCTTTCCTTGCTTCTTTTCTTGAGAGTCTCCAACTTTCTTTAAACTTTGAAAACTACCACCATATTATATTCAATTTTTAGAAGAATAAAAAAGGGACTAGAGTTAGAAATTTTGTTTGGTACTTGTTAACTCGTTCTTTATCCATTAATCCATTTATTTCTTCCAAAAGCAGCATCACCATCAGTGTCGCACAACCCTCATCATCATTACTTGGTGCTTGGAAAAGTCAAACTTGTATTCTACTATGTATCTTCAAAAGGAAACAATTATCAACTGAATCTGACGACTGCTACCGTTATTTTACACGAAACTGGAAAAGCAAATTGTATAAGAATGATGGCATTTTTGATGCATCCTTTTTCTCATCATAAAAGGGATCACATCATCATGTTACTTAAGACTTTTCCCGGCATCGAAGCTATCTACTTGCGCCGGAACTGCTTTAGTACTACTTTGAACGTTGTAAAAGTTAGAAAAGTAAATCACAATATGGGTTGAATGGTCTGTCTGTCAGTTGTCTGTAGAAGATATGACATTATTGTTTCATACACATGATTCATGAGTAGGCTTTTAGGTGTAAACTAATGCAAAGTTGCATATAAAACAAAAAGCTGAAACATTGTGTTGTTGTTTTCATTTGTGATTTTGACGTACTTGTTCGAAAAACCAGGAACGCATACAAGAATGCTAAAATGCAAATGTACAAGCTAGTCTTTACACGACTTAAAACGTTTTATTGTTATAACAGGGCTCAACTGAGGATCTTGTAGGGTGTAAATAAGTTTTTGGTTAAAATGAAAAGTTGAATCATGAAAGAAACCCCAAAATTGAAGCTTTTGAAGTAGAATATTCTAAAGTAAGCTAAAGAGCAATGTTTCTTTTAGTAGCACTTTCACCGTCACAATATGTTCATTTCGGAAGGTATTGTAATATTATTACATTAAGAAAGCTATCTATCTATAATGTAACCGAAACTTTCCTTATTGATATTACCATTATCTTCGTTTATTTGCTCTATAAGCACATACATGCTCACATTTTAATATAACTAACATGTACACAATGCAGTGTAAAAATTTGTGTTTGTAATAAGCTCGTCGTCTGGTTTTTCTTTTCGTTTTATAAAGTTTCATTGATTTAAAAAGTAAAAGCCCAAGACATTGCCACTATAATCTGTAGACTTTCTATAAGCATGAACCGATTCAAACGATATTTTGCATTATTCTTCAACTATTATGCAGCTAAAGAAAAATATTACAGCTTTCTGTTCTTAATAACACTCTTCATTTAAGAATGATGCTGATGCCGTAATATTAGGTATTAAATAAGCTTTTGATCCACTAAAGGATACATTATCGACAATTACTCTGACGATGAATGATTGAATTACCTACGTTCGTAACCAACAAAAATCCGATCAACAACATACAGTTTCCCTTTCTCCGGATGTCTTGTCTCATTACAGGTCTATTTTCTCTAGTACTGCAACACAAGAGATAAGTTGAATAGAGAAAACTTGGATGAACGTATTTTATATTAGCATACACTCATATTGATAAATGTTGGATTTTGGTTAGTCAGCCTGACAGGCATATCAATCGCAAACTAACAATATAAAAATCCGTCACACATTTCACATTATTGTTCTTGTCTACAACTTTCCATGCAATTTATCGCAGGAACAATTAGAAATGCCTAGCCTGATAAAATCAAATCTTTAAACCTCTGGTAAACTGCTTGAACATATATTCACTGGCAATTTTTTGTACTGATACGAAATATAATTTGTTTTATTTCAATCATTTTTTACATAAAAATAGCATTAAAGCAGAGGATTATTATGTAACACTGCGCACAGTTCAAAGAATCAAGCATATCGTCTTTTACCATTACCACAAGATGGTAAACGCTCTTATATAATTCTCCTTCTTTTTAAACATGCTTCAAAAATAAGATCCTGCGAATCCGAAGTAAATCCTGTTAGATTTTTTACTTTATGAGAATAGTTTATTGTTTGCACCCCTACATGTGCAAGGATGAAGACAAGAGCAAGAAATCTGAGCAATTTATTTTCAGTGCAAATATACTACACACACACTGATTTTAAAAAAATCAAATCGTTATTCACTTTTTTCTTTTATTCAACTGAATTTGTTAAAAATATATGAATTCTTATGCATAACACACGATTTCAAAAATTTCTTTTAAATTTCTTTACGTCAAATGAATAACATTCAGCTTGAACAAACATGCATTTAGGATTACAGATTATACACATGAAAAAATCACATACAATATTTTATATGTATAATATAGCAACGAAAGATGAGCGTGGGGGCAAAAATACACTTCATTTTTGAAACAATTCAAAGCAGAATAACAACAGACAAAAGCCTATTCAATTTCCCACTGAAAATTGTCGCATTTACTGCTTGAAACAAAAGCTGAATATATTCAGGAAATCATATGTGAGATATTCTCTGTAGTTAAAATGTTTGCCAGTATCTTTATGTGACTAAAACAAAAACAATTGGATAGACTATTGTTCTTGACAATCAATTTGTGGAAAAAAAGAACGTAGATAAATGTCAGTGAAAGGGTTCAATGTGTAGAAAAGGTAAATTATAAATGAAAAATGAATTTGTTTTGGTTGCTGCTATGTTGCTAAATATCTAGAATCAGTTTTACTATTACATACATGCATATATAGTAGCACCTATTGTTTCTATAAGGATAATACTTTTCAATGTTTGGAAAATAGTTTATAAGTATTTTCTGTATATTATGCAAGTGCAGTTACTTTGTTTTGCGACTTACAACTGCCAATTGGACAAATGAGTAAGACTAGCAATTCATCTATAACATTACTCACTGTAACGATCATGGCTTTGAATTTGCCAAAGCCGTTCTACTGCAATACAGAAGGGTCAGCCAGGAGAAAACTAATTCCTAGAGCTGCACACCCCTTGACTAACCTCCTGGTTGTTCTGATTTTCACGGGATTAATAGGACTATGCAGTGGATGGGAACAAAGGAGAAGCGGGTCTCTACTGCCACCACAAAAACAATACAAGGGGGGAAGCTTTAGCCCCGGTACGCCCATCATGCCATCATCAGCTTTAGGTAGGAATTTAAAATTTCCAATCCCAGGATCAAATAGTTTGGAAGAAGAAAATGATGATGTGGAAGAGACTGTTATCGACGAGAAAAAGGAGGATGTTGAAACAATAAAGTACAACCCGCCGGAACAGGTTTCATATGGAAAAAGTAAACCGCTAATGCTGGAGGACCAAAACATGAACAAAGATGGAGCTTTAGGCAAAGGAAAAGTTTGGAAAACGCAAGGTGAAGGTAATAATGCTGATATGAGTGGTGATTACGCAGCAAAGCACTTTCCAAAAGGGGCTACTCTTGAAAATAATGAGGGAAAAATTATTGGATGGAATTCTGAAACATGGTTAAAAGAAATTGCTGACAGGGTTGCTGAGTCCATCTTGACGGCAGCTGATACGCTCTACGATAATCTTGAGAAAAGATCAGGAAATACTGAAGAGTTAGGGTTAACACTTCAATCTGAACAAAGCTCATCAGTTGACGTAGGAAATTTCGTAATTTGCGAAGAAACTCAATGATTACTTGCAATATTATATAGGTATTAAAACTTGAGGAAATTTTGAATAGTTTGAATAAAAAACTACTTATATTATTCCTTGCGCTTCCAGAATGATTCGTTTGATTAGCATTAGCAATGAGTTTGGTCATATTTCGAAAGTAAAAATTAAATTGTGTATTTACATATTACGGTTTGAATTTCTGTTGAAATTAAATGACCGGCTAACATAACAATAAACGTTATTCATACCAGTAGTATAAAATCTCCAGTTTCCACAATAATTTCTATATTAAAAAGAATCTGCAAGTACTCAAATCGCCATGCATGCCATGTGATGATGAGGGGTGAACTTGTTGTACCTGTTTGCTTGGAAAGCTTTTCCATTTTGGTTTCTTTCTCTCATTCCGTAGCTCGTATCATTGAGTTCAGTTTTCATAACACAAAGTAGTTATTTTCTTTTTTCTAATCTTTCCATACATACAACACAATAGTAACTAGTAAGTTTTGGCTTTAGCTTAAGCCCAAAAGCCTTAATGATTAAAGTAATGAAACAGAACCATTATCATAATATTCATTTTCTCTTGTCTTCATAAACCGTAAATCAAAAACTCTTGCTATATTATAGAAGAAAATATTCACTATAATGTCTTTAGCAAAATTCTTACAAAGTAACCAGCTACTTATTATTAGACTAATATTACCGAGTGAGGAGAATGTTGTTTCAGGCTAATAGTACGTTCATCATTCTACAACTACTGAAAACATTAAACGGAAAGTATTTTGAAGAGGAAAAACTTTTGCAATAAAACCACATTCAGCAGGGTAAGTACTATAGAGCTAACATTATATTATACTTTCTACTTGTACGATCACAATTGTAAAATACAAGAACAATTTTGTACCTTTTAGCACTTTCTCAAGTTAAACTAACGTGACGATTGTGTACGGAGCTTAAATTAATGCTGAACCTTTAATGTATAAGGTGGAGATGAGATTTTCATTGTTCTGTCGCAATAACGAGTTTTTGCTTTGTGATTAAAGTCTTTTCATATTCTTACATTTATTGCCAGTTCATAAATACTTTCAAAAGGCGTACCAAACGCTGCTGGAGGATGACGATATGCAAAGCAATGTACAAGTTAGTGTTATAAAATCTCTTCTTTTGCTGGTTTGAAAGATTTTAAAAATTTAATTGATTAGAGCTACATATTACAATGCTACGATGAGGATATGCTTACCTTTCTTGTAGATTTTTTGTCATTTTATGCATCATATTTATATAATTATTGGTTATTTCAAATGCATAAAAGGTTGTAAATTTGCTTCATTGTTAATTGAAAGCAAGATCATATTTTTTCAGTTTAATGTAATTTTTTATTTTAAGATGAATTTATTTCTTCATATGGTATGGTACACGAGCATTTCAGTGTTCACATATCCATTTAGATGCACGAGGGGCTAAAACATGCTCCTAATATCATACTTAAATATTTTTGTAGGAGACAGCGACCATCACTCTATTCTAAGCTCAGGATCGAAGCCGTGACATGCGTTGGAATTGACCAGATAATAATAATCTCCAGGCATTTCACGTAGCAATAATATACACTTCCACAATTTCCCTTGCAACATATGTATACAACGTTTGGAATGCTCCCCTGGACTCGCAAAATAATATTTTTCCAGTTCTCAAAATTCACGATCCTCGTGCTTTCTTTTGGTTGTAGTAGCTTATGAACTATGTGAGCACAATATGTATGATTATGATGATGACTGCATAGTAGTTATAACAGCATTTATGTACTCATTCACTTCATCTTGCATCCATCTATTTCCAGTTTCTTCCCACAAGAATTGAATTCCATTTTACAAGAGGAAGGACTTACTGCTGTGGTACTTTACTGTTCCCTTATGCGCGTAATAAACATTTCGCTGGTATAAAAGTGAAATTGTTTTTAAAAAACCAGGTATGCTTTGTGATCATTCTACACCTCCTCTCTTTACTTTTAACTCTGCTTTCCCTTTCGTTGTTCTAGAAGTAACTATGTGATCAACATCAATTTTAAACATGACTCTGTTTTGCAGTTTCATCCGTAGATACCTATACACCACTTTACTCTGACCAACCTGTCCAGTGAAATGAGGAAAAGCCACGAGCCATTTATACAGTGTAGAAAAATGCAAACAAAGTGATGTTGAAGCAGCTAGACTTGCAAAGTCACATTATTGGTTTTACGTTTCCTGGTTTCCTCTTGTCCAAAGCTTACTTCAAACTGAAACCATTGGGTTTTTCATTCTTTAAAATGTGACTCAAGTTACCCCTGTCTGACGAGGACAACTGACAAGCAGCTACACTCCTTTTACTAGTAGTACAATAGTAAATACATTTCTTATTTTGCATAGCAGTACAAGAAGAAAATGGGGAAAGTCTCACATTTTATTTTTTGGAAAGAAAATAATTACAATAAAGTACAACAGCATGTGCTTCTCAATTACTCTTTTGAAGATTTGCTGTTGTGGGAGTCACCTTAAATTTTGTTGCACTCTCGCCTTACAGAAGAAATGCTTGAAAATTTAAAGTTAAAGGAATGCCGAACACCCGTGAGTAGGTATGCTGACTCTTTTAAGTATTTTCTAAATCCAAGGTAGAGCACTATAGTATGAACACGAGACACAGCAAGTTTTCTCCATTTAAAGCTTCTAAAGAAAACTCTACCTCTCAACAATAATAGTAATAATAATAACATCATTGTGACGATGATGACTATGTCTGCGTAATGGCTTTCATTAATAAATTATGAGAATTGTAATAAAGCCATTGCATTTTAATTCAATGGGAATTGCCGTTGGTTCCAGCTGGCTTTAGACAATAATAATATGCGAATGTAATATACTCCAACAACACTCGTCCACCTTCTTCCTACTTCTTCACTTTCTTTTAAATCGTCTCTTTTGTTCACCGTATAAAAACGTAAAAGGAATGGAATAGCTACATTAACAAGAGAAACGTGGAGCAGAAGAGAGGCATGTGTATCAATAATATACATAAAGAAAGGTACTTGCTTTTTCCTCTTTGTACCCCAATTTTCTTGACATTTCTTTCACAAACTCTCCAACTTTTCCTGTTGTTTTATTGTAAGTTTTGTAAGGACTTTAGTCCTCTATTTACACGACTAACAATAAGTAAATAGTATACCGGTTCTTGTTCCTGTTGTTTTCCAGAAGTCAAAGAGATTGTATATATGCCTACAATTGTCGAGCTGTAATCCAAAAAGTTGAGGATATTATTTTAAACAAAAACACAGTTTTTAGTTTGGTGATGTTGATATGAATTCATTATTAAGGTATAAGTACTTTGGCCACAGGCCACACGCTACTGAAGTATTCTTGACGAAAGGGTGAATTTTTCTTTCAGAAGAATGATATATGATAGGTATATACTATTTTAAAGGTAATACTTACTGTTCACTAACTACTGTTTTGCAATTACTAGTAGTTGGAGTAAGCGATTCCCTAATAAAATATCTATGTAGCGATTCCCCATATGAACTTTGTTGGTTTAAGAATAATTATATAACTAATAAAAATTTGAATTAGTTATTTAACTTTCAGACACACGATTTGTAAAGAATAATTAGTATTGTAATTCTTAAAAAGGATTTAATATTTAATATTTATTAAAGACTGGCTGTCTTAATATATACAACATCATAAAATATTTGTCAGTATAAAAACGTTTTATGCATCCTGTTTATGAAACTGGCTTCCTCGTTTACCTAACATTTTTAATTGGTTCCAAAATATTGTTTAATTTTGAGGTTATAATAGTACCTACAATAATGAATGACACATAAAAACAACTAAGTATGTACGATATTTATACACTGACACTGATGTAGGAGTAGTCTCAACACTCAAGGAGCAGCCTCAAAAATGAAAAATGTTTGCTTCAATATCCGCAGGTTGAACGATGATCCCGATTACTGTCACTACTAGTAATGTGAATTCTAATTAGAGCAAAAATTTAGAATTGGTAGAGTAATTTTTAAAATTTTAAATGCAAATTTACAGCTACAAGTAAAAATTTAAGTACACGTGGTGTTAAAGTCCCTAGAAATAATTTTATTGAGATGCGTTGTTTTCACGCGTAAATTATTCGGTATATGGTGTGAAATTACCGTGGTCAGTAACCCATCGTCGATTTTTGAGCAATAATCAGATATTTAATGATTATGAATGGATGATTAATAATTTAGTTTGCTTATTGTTGGAATAAGTTTGCTTATTTACAAGAAATTATAATCTTATATTTTGTTGAAGGAGTACGCATCGTTTATCACTTTATTTTAATGATTTCGACCTTCTCGTTTAGCACTGGTAAATGCTTCTTGACATTGACCATCATCACATGCTTATTTAAATTGATAATATCCAACGATATGCATATAATAATCTGATAGGTGTCAGTAAGAAATTTTGTAAGTATATTATACAATACAAAACATACGGAGATGGATGGAGGCATCACGGTTAGTTTTTAACTATATGTACTTTCAACGAAATTTATATACTGCAAACGAGTTAGTTTATTCTCATTCGTTTGTAGATATTCAATCCTCCTAGCCAGCAGCTGCAAACAGTGACTCGGTCCATGGTCACTACGATAAGATAATACAAAGCAAAAACTAAAAGTGGACTTCTCAGAAAACAAAAGTTTTTATAGACAAGTGGTGGGAATTCTCTGTAATTTGGATGATGAAAGCGGAAGACATTTACTTTTTGTTCAATAATTAAGACGAATTTACTAATTATTCAAATGTTTTACGATTTTTTAGCTTGATTCTTATGCACTGATAGTGAATAAATTGTAGCTTTTGGAGTAAACTTCAACAAAATATACATTTTTCTTTTATTACTAGCTTTTCAAGCTAGTTATACAAACGACAGGTTTGTCTGTCTGTAACTACGATAAATTAAAAATGCCTCAAAGGATTTTAAGCAACAGACAAGGAATATGCAAATATTTTTACAAATCTGCAAAAGTTATTGGCAAATCCACATTTTCAACCTAGTGTCTATACTGGCTTGCTGCCTTTTATTAAGTTTCAAATTATTTCGAGACATGACATACCTAATAAAAAAGCGTTTTAGTGACTCTTGTCTGACCTGAATATTCACACAAATACATATAACAGTTTTAATATAGCAATATTTTCCTCAAGCTCACATTAATTTTGTTCCAAAATTATACTCGCTCACTGCCTTTCTCATGAAATCGCAGACTTGTACTCCCTAGAATAATCATTGCATTTTCCTGCGGATGGCAAATGATTAAGCAACCCATTGTCTTTGTCGTGTCTTTAAAGAAATTATATCTATGCCAGTGTTTTATGTGTATTTGTACATGCAGTTGTCCAAATATGTATTTGTACTACTTCGAATATGTTCGTCATGTAGAAAAGATTTTAAGAGTAAGGCAATCATTATTATCATATAAGCTCAATAGATCACCGTCGTGATTTGTAGCAAACCTGGTCGTTACTTTATGTCATATCATAGTACATCTAGTTGTATTCCTATTCCATTTTCTGTAACGATCATCATTCATTTAGTTGTTAAACCACGCTCACTAGTAGCATGCTTCATTAAATTAGCTGCATTTATTGTTGAGGTTGTTTTAATACTTATGGATAGTATGGCTTATCGTCTGACGCTGATGACAGGAAAACTTTTTAGTGGTCATCATTGGAGTGCAAGGTAAAAGTTGAGACCGAAAGGAAAATGGCGAAAAAGTTAGGAATCTTGCGTTTAGTTACCAGTATGCGGTGGAAAGAAATAATCAAAAGAGATTTAAAATGGCACAAAGATGTATTTACATATATGCTGCAGTATGTAGTATATTCGTTTACCAACGGATAAGAAAGCTTATTTATCCAACGCTATAAACTTTTTCTTGTAAAAGTAGCTAGTGTGTAGTTCATTTATTCAGCAATCACTAGACTAAGAATAGAATGAATACCTGCATCTTTGCTGCTTACTTCCGTTTAATTTTTATTAAAAATCGTACTCTTCCAATCATGTACTTCCTGAAGATGAATTTCATGTTTTATAGTTTATTCATGATATCCTAGGAGAAAGGGTTTTAGTTTCAGGTGCTCCTGTAGTATGTACTTCTGGCCTATAGTATGGTTGTACATAGGTATTTCCCATTGTTTTATCGGGCCCACTATACTACTCCACGATCGTCTGGTGTAAAGGAAGTGATGGGATTTCATTCTCTACTCGCTTGAAGCAGAAAGACATGCAAAATTTATTGGCTTATTTGTGACATTCTATTATGCTGCAACCGCAACTTAACCAT
>JAANSO010004375.1:0-10169 GCA_036507315.1 Lepidocyrtus fimetarius | reverse complement strand
CATTAATTTGCAGAATGAAAATTTTTCAATGAATTATTTTATTGTCACAAATTATATTTTACGGTATAGCAATCAAATTTCATTTATTTACTAATTTTAGGAAAGAACTTTAATGCCAATAAACGTTATTTGTATATTTTCTAAGTCGGATTTCTTATTCAGGTAGAACTGCCGGAATAGGGAATTATTCTCTTCAGGTAATGGCAGGGCACCCGTTAAGTGCACTTGCCAAAAGGCCACCACCCGCTTGTGTCAACCTTGCAAAAAGCTTTGCCTTGGCAGGGAGTGGTGATCCAGTTGAGGTTGTTTCCAAACATGTAGCAATATCCTCCAAGGGGGGCTTCACAGCGGTCGTTGGTTGCGTCGTAGGTCATGTCGCTCTGCCAGCATTGGCAACGGCTTAGTTTGTAATCGCAGGTGTAGCCTTTGTATTCATTACATTCGTTGTGGGATTGGCTGAAATAACACGTTTGGTTGTACTCCTTTTGGGCAGAGACAGAAATTGCGAAAACGGCAACAATGCCGAGGGCTAAAATGAGAACTTTTGCCATTTTTGGAGAATTTTTTGTTTAAAGCTTTTGCTTAGATTGTTCAATCAATACTGAATACCTTTGGAACAACTTCTGGCCATTTTTATGTCAAAATATTCGCTCAAGCTAAGCTTGAGAAAACGAGTTGAAGAGAAAAGGGGGCTGCAATTTTAGAAAAGTTGCGAATGGAATGAGTCTACAACATAAGTTTAAATATTTACTTTGCAACCAACTGAACTTTGAGCAAATCTTTTTTGGAATTTGAGCTTGGATCCCAGAGTTAACTGAAAAGCTTATTAAAGCTAGCAGAACTTTTATGAAAAATATTGTCAAATTCAAAGATTTTTTAAATAATTGGTTTAGCAAATGTACACATTCCACTTGATTTTGAAAGTAAAAACTGTATTAAATCTATAATTTTGTTTTATTTGTACGATGAGATATTCTGCGCTTAGATTCGGCTCAAATCAAATATTTGCTTTGCCTGTGCCAAATCGAATATCTAATGATTGAGTAATGACATAATTATTTTAAAAAATTATGTATAAGCTTCGTAATCGATTAGTCCAGAGTTCAATCTCTAGAAAAATCTAATGCAATTTAGACTTTACCTTTTGCATTTTAACCTCTAATTCGATATATCCTTTCAGACTTGACAAGACAACTTTCAGTTTTGTGGTGACTGTCTCATTTTTTTTCATTTGGTTGTATTCATGGGCAACTAAGATAAACAATCATATCAGTAAAATGCTTGTGAGACGAAACAATCAAGTTGAAAAATCATTTTGATGAAGCTGGAATGATGGAATTATTAATTGATAAGTCTGCAAGTAAAGCTTATTGCTACCTTCTAACACGACGAGTTTGTTTTATCTGAAAGAATAAATTTTTGGACTTCATTTGGCTGCTTCCTTAACTTTACTAAAACCCTTACTAAAATTTAGGTTTCATATAAAATGAAGATAATAACAAAATTCATGCCTTTCTAGTCATTTACGCAGGCAAGCTGACACTTTTTAAAATATTTTTACAATGCTCTAAGGTTCCCAAAACGGGTTAGCTGCCGTTATTGTAGAGATGAACAAGTAATTCTGAGATTTTCATCTCCAGTCCAGTAATTTGCAAAGAAGAGCGGTGGATTCTTGAATTGACAGCTTTTTAAAATATTCACAGCTTTGAAACGTTTCTTCAGGCAATCTATACACGAACAAAAATAATAAGTTGATAAAAAAGGTTTAGAGAAGTTGTAGATTATAAAGTAGGCCATTTTACTTAGCCAATTCAATCAAGCAGTGAGTATTCAACTCATCCAAACTGTCCACGTTCCTCACTCCAAAATAAAGCTCGAGAAGGGCATCCACACTAAACCAATCCTTTGATTTGCTTGATAAAAAATCCTTTAAAAACTCTTCCAGCTTCTTCACTTGGTATTTATGAGATAGTAGAAAAAGCTCAACAGCCATGTCCGGGGTTAAATGAGCTTTGCTTATTTCAAACCCGTATAAAAACCGAATGAACCTCTTGATCCCGTCTGCGCTGTTTTCCAACATTTCAATCCTTCCTGTTTCCGCTTCCAACATTTGGTTCTTAGGACAAAGCATCGCTTTAAATGGTGCACTGTGAACTTGAAACGCAAACAAAGTAAGCTTGGTAACCCTTAGATAATAAATTGTTATAACTTACTCATTAATATTATTCGGTGACATTTTATTTCAGCTTTGGTATTCGCAATAATTACAAAATCCTTGGTGGAACTATCCAAGTTAAACAATTCCCTCCCGATTGATTCCGGATTCAATTTTAGTTTAGGAAGGGATAGTTTTGGAACGTTTTCAAAACTGAATCCAATGTCCCAGTTGAAAGTAACGGTTTTACTTTCATTCGTAGTAGTTCTGGCCATTCTCTTAAGCTGTTCTAGTGGAACCCCTTCCCAAATCCGGCCGTAATTTTGGGCAAATATGGAAGAATGGGGAGCACTGTTTAAATATAAATCTTTGAATTGGTAAAGAGGAATGATTATCTTTTTCGGCTCGTCATCATCATCACTTTCATCATCCTCCGTGGAAATGACAAACTCTGGATTTTAAAATGGAAAATTTTAACTTATTTTCACCAAAAAATATTTAAAATTTAAATAACCTTGAAGATTGACGCGGTTGTCTATAGAGACAGTTGCAAAATGGAAAAGTCTTCGAATTTTTAATTGCTCAGCCACCAAACCGTCGAAAATAGGACGGCGCATGGGTTGGATCCAGATCGTTGCGGATTTCCCGTTCGGTTACGTCTTCCCTTTCCATCCCAGTAATTTTTAAATGAGCTGATATCCTAGCACAATTTAAAGTTTTGCAGAGTTTTTCCCACCAACTCGGTATCCACTTCAAGAGAGAAGCAAACTCGGGTTGATTTATGCACCGTTGCTAAAACTTTGAATGCGCTGGAAATACAAAATTTTATTTAAAGGAGAATTTTCTCAATTCTTTTAAATTTATACCTTTTTTCACACTCTCTGCCTTTCCTTCTTCCAAATAAATAGTTGCGAATAGGGAGAATATTTAATTCGTCATTTCCGGTTTGAAAAAATTTTAATCCGTCAAGCTCCAAGTCTTTAAATTTAATAGAATGCAGAATAGTTTTCTTCCGGAATAGATTGAACACTGCTTGATTTTCATCTTCTAAATACGGCACTTCAAGGGCATCTGTGTAAATTCAGGTTATTTAGAAAACTTTTACTATTTTTTATTAAATAATAAAATAATTAATTACCGAGAAGGTGATCAATTCGCTGGGTTTGTTTAAAATCTTGGAGTAAGGATATCTCACTGCGGTTTTCTTCAATTATTTTTCGTTTTCGAGATGAACCAACACCTCCTAATGAGCGACGGAACATAGTTTTAATTAATATTTGAAAACTTTGCTTAGCAAGTCAAAAAATCCATTCAAGTTCAAAACTTTTATTAAAATAGTGAAGTGAACACATATGGGCACAAACTGAAAATAAAAATCTGCTCTGTAGCTCAATCCATGCATTTCTTCTGCTCTTTGACAAGGCGGAGGTTCATGGCCTTGAATTTTTTAAGATGTGAAAAAGGTTTCAAGCTCTGTACTTCAATTTTGATCACATCTTTACATCGCTTTACATCGCATTGCTAACCGTACGGTACGCTGTAGAATTAGTTAATTTAAGCAAGTAAAAGAGATTGTCGGATGAAAATGCCCGGGGCATAAAAACGCAAAGAAAAATATTCTACTACATAAAAACCTTGTAATAAAGTAAATGCTGCTGTTGTTTTAGTTCTTAAGTGTTTATTAAAGCTTTGGTTTTACAGAAATGAATCTTCCTTACAAAAGACCACAAACAGTGATTTAACGGACGAAGTGTTTACTCTTACTCCAAACAATGGTAAATTGCGCTTTACAAAAATAGTATTCCTCCCAGTCACCTTTTTCGTTTAGAAGCCTGCAAAACATTTCGTGTTTCATCTCCATTCCAGCAATTTACAAAGAAGCGCGGAAGACTCTTGAATAGATAGCTTTTTATAATACTCACAGCTTTTAAACGTTTCATCAGGTATTCTATAAATGGACAGATAATTAGTATATATTTTTATACAAAAAGTCAATATTTCAATTTGCTTTACTTAGCCAATTCAATTAAGCAGTGAGTGTTCAACTCATCCAAACTGTCCACGTTCCTCACTCCAAAATAAAGTTCGAGGAGGGCATCCACACTAAACCAATCCTTTGATTTGCTGGATAAAAAGTCCTTTAAAAACTCTTCCAGTTTTTTCACTTGGTATTTATGGGAGAGTAGAAAAAGCTCAACTGCCATGTCCGGGGTTAAATGAGCTTTGCTTATTTCAAACCCGTATAAAAACCGAATGAACCGTTTGATCCCGTCTGCGCTATTCTCCAACATTTCAATCCTTCCTGTTTCCGCTTCCAACATTTTATTCGTAGGCGAAAGCATGGCCCGTAAGGGAGCGCTGTGAACTGTAAAGTAATTATCAAAGACAATTTAAATGAAAAGAAAAGTAATTAAATTTCTTACCCATTAGGACAATCCGATGGCATAATATTTTTGCTTGGTTATTCGCAATGATTGTTAAATCCTTTGTGGAGCTATCCAAATTAAACAATCCTTTCCCGATTGAATCTGGATTTAACTTTAACTTTGGAAGGGACAATTTTGGAACGTTTTCAAAACTGAATCCAACACTATATTCAAGTGAGAGAGTTTTTCTTTCAATTGCAGGGTTCCTAGCTTGTTCCTGAAGCTGATCTAATGGAATCCCATCCCATGGCATGCTACTATACTTTTGAAACGAAGAAGTAGACGGTATAAGAGTAAAATTCATGTTGGGTTTGCAAAGTGGGATAATTATCCTTTTCGGCTCGTCTTCATCGCTTTCCGCGTCACTTCCATTTGATTTAATAACTTCTAGAATAGAAAACCGGAAAAGAAAATGGATTTTGTAATGAATTAGATTTTTTACTAACCTTGCAGTTTAACAAGGCTGCCTTGTTGTTGTGAACCTGTTTGGAACTGAAATTCTTTTTTAATTTTTAGAATTTCATTTGCATTTGGTTCATTACGGCGAAGGTTGAATCCGGACCTTTCCATAAGTTCTAGAAGCTCTCTTGGAACACTCATTTCTCGTTCAATCCGTTCGATGGTCAACCAAGCTGATATTGAAGGAGTTTTTAAGAAATGACAGAGTTTTTTCCCAAGATCAGCATCCACCTCAATAGAGAAACAAACTTGGTCTGGATATTCAACTGTTGCAAGAAAGGTGAACGCACTGCAAAAATAAAAACTTTTAAAAACTTTTCCTTGCCAAAATGCCTCTTTTTCACATTTTTGTACTTCAATTGCCTTTACTCCGTCCAATTAAGTAATTACGGAGGGGAAGGAAATTAACTTTATCTTCCCCGTCCGCATTACTCTCTTCGCTGTTGACTTCTGCGTTTAACATTTCCAAGTTTAAATCCTTGAATGGAACAAAACCCAGTTGGGCTTCTTTTTCCTCATTTTCTACTTCTTCTTGTGATTCCTCTTCTAGTGTATACGAAACCTCAAGGGCATCTAAAAACGCCAAAATGTAATTAGCCAACCTAAAGTTAGTCAAAATTAAATATTTTTCTTACCGAGAAGGTGATCAATTTGAAGAGTTTGCTTTAATTCTGAAAGTAAATTTATACTCCCACGGTTTTCTTGAGGGGTTTTTCGCTTACGAGAGCTACCCAGTCCTAGCAACCGGGATATTGATAAGCCAGACATTTTAAAAATTGTTTAAAAATTAACAGTTTCGCAATTTTGTTGAGATACTCTGTAAAACCAGATGGGTTCCTCTGACCAACTCGCCAATGAGCCTATCTGACCTTGTAATTCCTTTTAATCAAAAATTTCTTTAAAAGATTTTTTATATCGTTACATCGCAATAGAAAAGCCACCCAGTCCAACTCAGCCCTATTTGTATGCATCATTGCATAAAAAATTGTATTGATGTCGCGCAATGTAACAAGCTAGAGAAAAATGCCGAAGGCCAAAGTCAAATGAAAATGTGAGTAAAAAAGACATTGCAGCGTTGCTTTGTGTGTCTTGACTCGAATCATCCCTTTACAATTACAGGAGACGAAATGCGGTCCTGTTTCTAAAAGAGTAAAATAAACTTTTAAAAAGAACGCACAGTGCGTTAAATATTCGTAAAGTATTGTATTTTAAAATACAAATTTATTTTTATAATAGAATATACATTCATTAAGACATAAATTAAATTACCTATTAAATTTAAAGTATTTATTGTAAGTTATTTGGAAAATTTAATCAATGCTTATCTGGTCATTAATTTTATTCTGAAGGCTTCCAAAATTAATGTTTCTCTAATTTCTATCTCCATTTAACCACTTCGCATAGAAGAGAGGTAGATTCTTGAATAGACAACTTCTTAAAATATTCAGATTTTCGAAGTGTTTCTTCAGATAATCTGTAAATGAGCAAAAATGAAAAGTTTAAAGTTAATAAAAAAGGGTTTTATAGAAGTTGTAGGTTAAAAAGCAAGTCATTTTACTTAGCCAACTCAATCAAGCAGTGTGTGTTCAACTCATCCAAACTGTCCACGTTCCTCACTCCAAAATAAAGCTCGAGGAGGGCATCCAAACTAAACCAATCCTTTGACTTGCTTGATAAAAAATCTTTTAAAAATTCTTCCAGCTTTTTCACTTGGTATTTATTTGATAACAGAAAAAGCTCAACAGCCATATCCGGGGTTAAGTGAGCTTTGCTTATTTCAAATCCGTATAAAAATCGAATAAACCTTTTGATCCCGTCTGCGCTGTTCCCCAACATTTCAATCCTTCCTGTTTCCCCTTCCAACATTTTATTCGTAGGGGAAAGCATGGCCCTTAATGGATCACTGTGAACTGGAAAAATAATTAATTAACGATAAGTTCAAAATTAAAATAATTATTAAATCTTTTTACCCATTCCGGTGGCAGAATATCTTTGACTGGTTGTTCGCAATAATTGTTAAATCCTTTGTGGAACTATCCAAATTAAACAATCCTTTGCCTAGTGAATCAGGATTTAATTTTAACTTTGGAAGGGATATTTTCGCAAGCTTTTCAAAAGTTAGGTCTATATCCCAAGTGAAAGTAACGGTTTTGTTATCCGACCTTGCCACTTTCTTAAACTGTTCTAATGGAATTCCATCATATGCCCTGCCAAACTGAATCACATTGGCAGGTGTACCCCAACAATCCTCGCATTTATGCAACGGCAGGGTTATCTTCTTCGGCTCGTCTTCATCACCGTGATTTGAATTCATCAGCTCTAGAAATATAAAACCGAATTATAAAAATTAAAATGTTTAATTAAAATTTATAACAACCTTGGAGATTAAAACTGTATTCTCGGGAGCCGATCTGAAAGTTATATTGCTTCTGAGAAGTAGATGAAACGTAATCGTAAGAAGAGCTTGAGCTTTCGAAAGGATCCAGAGCTCGTTCAATTCCTTTTATAGTTAACCTAATGGGTATTGAAGGAGATTTAAAAACTTGGCAGACTTTCTTCCCCAGGTTGGCATCCACCTCAAGGGAAAAACATGCTTGGTTTGGATATCCTACTCCAGCTAATACTCTAAATGCACTGAAAATACATTTTTTATGATTTTGCGCGCTTTTAAAAACTTTTCTTTTAGTTTTTACCTTTTTTCACATTCACTTCCTTTACTCCGACCAATTAAGTAATTGCGAAAAGGAAAATAATTTTCATCTTCATCCTCTCCAACCCCTTCTTTGTTAATATCTATCCTTTGCAAAATTTCCAGATTTAAATCCTTGAATTGAATAGAATTCAGTTGGGTTTCTTTCACGGATGAAGACCGCAAAGGAACTTCCTCTACTTCTCCTTCCAACTGCACCCCAAGTAATTCTAACAAGATATTTTCTTAGTTTTAATTACCAGATTTAGTACAACAATTGTTTTTTATTACCGAGAAGGTGATCAGCCTGAAGAGTTTGTTTGAAACTGCGAAGTAATCTAATCCCGCTACGATTTTCTTCCGGATTTTTTCTTTTACGTGAGCCACCCACTCCACTTGGTGGTTGGAAACTAAACATTTTAATTAAGTTTATAATTATTTATTTAAAATCTTTCTTTTCAACTTTCACGTATGTACAGGATGAATGACATGATATGAATAAAACTTGCTCAAACATGATTTTTCTCAAGATCAACTTTTATGTAGAAGCAGATGGCCTGTAGAGATTTCTTTTATTATCAACAACGGAAAATTTGTTTGGCAGCATTGGATTTCAAAGTACACAACGAAACCCTTTCTTCAAGTTGCGCACCTGTTGCATAAAAAGTTGATATAATACATTTCTTATAAATCAGGGCAAGAAAAAAAGCCGAAGGCAACAACTCAAATGAAAAGCAATGTAGTAGTCAATGCAGACTCCGCTCCTCACTCATCTAATCTCTTTTGCATTGCATAAAAACAGAAGAGTAACCTTTTTGTAAACAATGAGTTTAATAATTGCTATTATTGGCGAGTAGGTCTTGTTGTGAGTTGTTGAGTGAGTGTTTTAATATGACTTTATCATTTCTAGTTCTGTACTGCAATCCCCTATACAGTTCACAAGCCTTTTAAATTCAATTCCTTCACTTTCTTCATTCTACTTCTGTTTTAAAATTTTTCTCTGAACTCTCGAAAGGTTTCAAATCTTTCAACAAAAATAATGTGAATTGATTCTTTCTCTGGTTTCCTATCTGTTTCATTTTCTTCCTAAATCTCGGCTTCCTGGATGCTGGATCATTAAAGCAAAACTTTTATTAATTTTGTTCTTAAAGTGAATTCAGTTCTATATCCTTAACGTATTTATTTGTGACATTGTCTTCGTTTAGTTATCGCAGTCACAGACAGCCGGACATGCAGGCCATCAAGCCCAAACCTATACTAGCTTCACTGCGTTCAGCTAGTAATAAATTTAGATGCAGATTCAATTCAACAAAAATATGTTAGTAAAAATAAACGAAAGTCTCAAATAACCCCAATAGGCCAATCTTGTTTCAAGGTCAATATATTGATCCAATGAATACATGCTTTGACAAAAAACTTTAAAAAGCTTAAGAAAGAGGATAAGGTCTACATAGATTGCAATATAACTTGTCATGACATGCTTATCATGGCAGTTTTAAAAACGATAACGGACCAACCATTTCTTAGTTTATGCAAGGTAGAAAGGTGTAAAAGAGAGACTCAAAATTTCTTATTTTAGAAAATTGAATATTTTTTAGATTTATTACGTTTCAAAGAACTTTGCCTTTGTTCTCAGGAGCAAAGAAGACTTAATTTAAACATGTAATTACAAAAATACCCTCCCTATTGGTACTGTGTAGCATTTCGGAAAAGAAATGTTTACCAAAGTTCATTTTGGCAGTTAAAATATCACCTGAATACTTACAAATCTATCTAAAAGATTAGACCCAGTTGAAATGACAAACTGCGGGGTTATTTTACAAAACGGTTGAAAATACAAAAATACAGGTTTGAAACCATTCAAAGTCAATCGTAGAATCTTCAACTGCCACAATTTCATACTTGTTTCAATACCTTTTGCATTATTTAACTTTATCATTTGCTTTCTATCAATTTCATGTAAAAGTAACTTTTTTAAAGAACAACTTGTTTCTCCAACAATGGCACAAACATTAATACCTAGGAAATATACAAAGAGTAAGGAAAGTCCAAATCCGGTGATTAACCAATACATAAAAACAGGAACTCGTTCTGCTCCGTCAAAAATAATACAAAAGAAACTGACTAACAACCAAAAAATTGCCGTTATAACCGTAGATATTCCATCATTTATGAAATCTTTGAATTTTATGTACAACAATGACAATTCTTTAAAAAGTTTAATTTTCGTGCTAAGCTTTTTAGCTCTTGGTGTGTCAAAATTTTCTATTTTTGAAATATTTGCGTATATTTGCAAAGTGTATAAAATCATTGGGACAAACAAAGTCAAAGACTGAGCACAGTGGAATCCTCCAAGGAGGAAGAAGCCTCGGGCCAAGAAAGATCCCACAATCATCCATATTTCCCGCTCCGTTTTGTCCCCCATTAAATCCTCAAACAC